>CATKHJ010188862.1:0-15901 GCA_949750685.1 Vernicia montana
CCTTTCATCAACTAAAAACATTTCTCAGCTCAGAACAAGTGCTAAGCCGACCTTTACCAGGAGAAGAAGTGCTCATCTATTTATCTGCTTCGGAACAAGCCATCAGCTCGGTACTAGTCAAAGAAGAGGGATCGGTGCAAAGACCAATATATTACTTCAGCAAAGTTCTACACGGAGCCGAACTGAATTACTCACCCATAGAAAAAATAGCTTATGCCTTGATTTTATCTGCCAGAAAATTCAAAGTTTACTTACAAGCACACTAGGACATAGTAGTGACAGACCAACCTCTACAAAAAACACTTCATAAACCAAAGACATCAAGGTGAATTTTGTGTTAGTGGGTAGAATTAGGTCAACATGGGTTACAGTACTGAGCTAGATCAGCCATTAAAGCGCAAACACTTGTAGATTTTTTATCGGAATGTTCCTTCGGCATCAAAGTCACAGAAGCCGAACCAGAGATAAATACCAGGGGGCCAGACCCGCAAGAACCAAGTTGTGAAGATAAATTAAGCTGGAAACTATTTATTGATGGGGCTAGTAGTAAAGAAGGAAGTGGCATCGGAATAGTCTTAAAGAACGAGCAAGGATTTATGATAGAATATGCCTTAAAACTTGGATTTGAGGTAACTAACAATATCACAGAATATGAAGCAATAATCCAAGGACTAATGTTCGCAGACTATCTTTGTTTGACATCGCTGAAAGTTTACAGTGATTCCCAGCTCGTCGTCAGGCAGATAGAAAAAGAGTTCGAAGCCAAGGAGCCTTCCATGATCAAATATTTAGAGAAAACTAGAGAGGTAATTCAAAAAATGGTAGATCGAGGAGTCAAGCTGCAGATTCATAAGATTCCAAGGAACCAAAATAATAAAGTAGATAGCCTCTCAAAACTTGCAGTAACGCACCTAATCGAACTGCCACAGAATATCTTTATAGGGACTTTGGGACATCAGAGCATTCAAGAAGGAGAAGAGATAATGGAGCTTAATGAAGAACCAACATGGTTGGATCTAATTAAAGCATACCTCGAAAAAGGAGAATTACCACAAGATCCTAAAGAAGCCAAGAAAATAGAATACCGAAGTGCCCACTTCACTCTTCATAATGACATACTTTACAAAAGAGCATACTCTCTCCCATGGCTGAGATGCCTAAAACCAAGTGAGGCAGAATATGTCTTGAGGGAAATTCATGAAGGGTGTTGCGGAATGCACATCAGTGGAAAAATGTTAGCAGCTAAAGCTATTCGACAAGGGTATTTTTAGCCCATAATGAAAGAAGAAGCCATCGCTTTCGTTAGAAAATGTCTCTCTTGCTAAAAATTTGAACAAGGAAAACATGTTCCTGCAGCAGAACAAATGCCAATTACTTCCTCATGGCCTTTTGCAAAATGGGGTATAGATATAGTGGGACCATTCCCAATAGCTTCGGGATAAAGAAAATTCCTTCTTGTAGCAGTTGAATATTTCACCAAATGGGTAGAAGCAAAGCCGCTCGCAACAATAACAGCCGAAAAAGTGATAAATTTTCTATGGAAAAGTATTGTGTGCAAGTTCAGAGTACCATATCAGCTCGTCAGTGACAACGGTAGACAGTTCGACAACGCTAAAGTAAAGGCTTTCTACTCTGGACTTAATATAAAGTAACACTTCTCCTCAGTAGCCCATCCTCAGTCAAACGGACAGACCGAAGTGACCAATCGAACAATCCTTTAGGGATTAAAAAGAAGGCTAGACTCATATAGGAGAAGTTGGGTGGATGAACTTCATCATGTTCTATGGGCATACCGAACCACCCCAAGACAGCCCACAGGCGAAACTCCCTTCTATCTAACATATGGCAGTGAGGCTGTTATTCCAGTCGACCTTGGTTTACCCAGTCGAAGGATCCATTTCACGAATTATGAAGACAAAAATGAGGCAAGAAGACTGGATCTAGATCTCCTAGAAGAACTCCGAGAAAAGGCAAACATCAAGATGGCCGCTTACAAGCAACGAGCTGCAAGTTACTTCAATCAGAAAGTAAAAGCTAAAAGATTCAGAGAATGAGAGCTAGTCATGAGGAATTTAGAAGCTACAGGTAAAAGAGAAGGAACAAGCAAGTTCGCACCTAATGGGAAGGACCCTTTAAAGTTAAAAAAGTGATAGGACTAGCTACCTACAAACTTGTAACAATGCAAGATGTCGAAGTTCCACATACTTGGAATATTCAGCATCTTAAGAAGTTCTATCAATAAAGTTATTCTTTTCCTCCAATATATATATATATATAAGTAAACTTTCTATTAAGAGAGCAAAAGATCTAGGAAAGGCTAGGCGAAAGACCGCGAGGCAAAAAAGACCTAGGAAAGGCTAGGCGAAAGTCCGCAAGGCAGCTCTCTGTTGAGAGAGTGAAAGATCTAAGAAAGGCTAGGCGAAAAACCGCAAGGCAAAAAAGACCTAGGAGAGGCTAGGCGAAAGCCCGTAAGGCAGCTCTCTGTTGAGAGAGCAAAAGACCTAGGAAAGGCTAGGCGAAAGACCGTGAGGCAAAAAAGACCTAGGAAAGGCTAGGTAAAAGTCCGCAAGGAAGCTTTCTGTTGAGAGAGTGAAAGACCTAGGAAAGGCTAGGCGAAAGATCGCGAGGCAAAAAAGACCTAGGAGAGGCTAGGCGAAACTCCGCGAGGCAGCTCTCTGTTGAAAAAGTAAAAGACCTAGGAAAGTCTAGGCAGAAAACTGTAAGGTAAAAAGACACCTATACAAAGCTAGGCAGAAATTAGCTAAATAGTTATCTGTTGAGAGAACCGAAGTACCTAAACATCAACGAAGTCAAAGAACACGAAGTTACTTTAAAAAATAAAATAGCATAACGAAATGGCTATTAAAGACCCAACAAACAAACACGAGGTGATTCTCTATTAAAGAGAACAATAAACTTGGTAAAGCAGTTGCTATCAAGGAAACAAGCAAAGTAAAATAACAAAAGCATAGTGGCGCGAGGTCGAAGTCAACTAAAGTAGTAAAAAGAAACTAAGTATGCTAAGTATAAATGTACAGAATAGTGAAAGAAAAATGGAATTATATTAATTGATGAATTAATTACAAGATGTACATATATATTTAAAAAAGAAAAAAGAAAAAGAGAAGAAAATCCTCAAGAGGCAGGAGGCTGAACTGGAAGAAGCTGGAGACGAAGTGGAGCTGGCAGGAACGAACATTCGCTTCGACACATGAGCTAGTATCTCAGGGAACTTGGCAGCACAAGCGTCAATGGCCATATAATAGCAAGTTATTGCTTTTAATGTAGAATCCAAGGCCAATCGACGCTTATACTCAGGAGAAGCCAAGAAATCTCGAATAATTGTAGCCTTCTCCTCTTCAGCCTTCTTGCGAAGACATTCCGAGCTATCCAGCCTTGTTTTAAGATCTTCAATTTATTTCTCGGCTACTTTAAAATTTTTCATCAACTCAGGAAAGTCTTTGGCTTGTTCCCCGAGGTCATATATCTCTGCTCGCAGTCTCTCAACTTCATATCGAAGCTCCTCTATTACCTTCTGACGATCCATAAGATCAGAATCCTTACTCTTCACTTCAGCCTCATAGTCTGATAATTTGGCATGTAAGTTCGCAAACAATCTCTCCAGCTCTTCAGATTTTTGGGCAAAGAGACTTTTGTAATGATCCCTTTCCCCTGCTAAGTTCTTTGCTTCGGCTCGTAAGCTCTCCAGCTCGGTTAGATTAATTTGTTTCTTCTTCTCCTCCTCCAAGGTAGCCTGTAGAGAGGCAACTTCCAAATTCAGCTTCTTGGTCATCTCTTGATAAGAAAGTTGAAGAGATGAAATCGCCACATTCTGTTTATGAATAATATCTTGATTACAAGAAAATTACCTTCGCACTACAGAACGATAGCGGGCGAATTTGGTCAACTTTTCTCCAACCTTCTTATTCAACCTCGACAACTGGAAAATAAAAATAAAATAGAGATGAGAAGGAAGTAGTAAGAAAGGCACAATAAATGGATAAAAATATATATACCTCATCAAGAGTTGATTCAGAGTCTAGTAGCAGCTGCTCAGGGAAAGCAGACTCCATAACAAGGGAAACTTCGTCCATTGTAGGACCGGTGGCAGACGAAGTCCCTTTATTTAAGATTTCACCCTGAGGTGGTGAGGGAACGAGCTCAATTTAAGGCATTGGTTCCCTCACTTTGACCTCACCAGTCTCGGGTTTTGAGGCAGCTCCAGTTTTAACCGTATCAGGGACCTCGTCCACCACAGGATCTCTTACAGCCTCCCCATCTTCCTCTCCTTCCCTAATGATTACTGGGGCTAACATCATATCATTTACCCCAGCTTGAAAAAGCAAGTCAGGGTCGGAGATAGGAAGTGTAGAAGAAGGAACGAAGTCATCAGCTCGGTCCATTTCATCCATAAAGTCATCCAAGGAGACATTCTATGGAAGAAGGACTGTAGGAGTCGATGAAGTTACTTTATTTAAGCTCTCAATTGCTGAAAAGAGGTAGATAGAAAATTAGCACCAAGCAAAAAGACAATATGCAAATAGAAGATAAAGAGAAACATGAAAAACCTGCTAAATTAAAGAGATCATCACAGCAGAATGTCTGAGCAAACTCATCACAGATAAAAAATATACCTAAATTAGGCTCTGGGACAGCGAGTATAGAAGGCTCGTCAGCAAGAGAAGTCCCCATCCGCATGACCTCATCAACAATTTGACGAGGTGGAACCTTTTCACGGATCCGTTCAACTATAACATCAAAAATGTCACTCTTATAAAGGCGATCTCTGAAAGGGTCAGAAGTAGTCCGCTCAGAAGAAGATGAAGAATCACCTATTGATTTGCGGACGAGCTCGAAAACTGGGAGCACATCCTCGCCATCACTAGAGATAGCAATAGGAGGGTCTTGAGGTGGTGCAGTTGCAATGGCTAGAGTAGGTATGGTAGTAGAGGCCACCTTGCCTGTTGCTCTCAAAGTGGAGGAAGTCTTAATCACTGACTTTACGATTGAAGCAGTTGGTACAAGGGCCTTAGATTGAGAAGAGCTACCAGTAGCTGCCTTTACTAGCATTCTCTTCTTTTTTGGGAGAGACTGGACTGGAGAAGAGGAGGCCTTTCGCTTCTCCCCAGTAGATGATTCATCACTCCAGTCGGAAGCATTAGCAATTCGGAGCTCGCCAGTTTGCTCCACCAAAACGGGGAGGAAAGCAGTTTCGTTGAAAGGTGAGGGGGATAGGCCTAGGGCCTTTGATAATTCATGAATCTTTTTATAGGCATTCTCTTTGTTAGTGAGCCAGACTGCAAAAACAAAGAGGAAAAATCAACAAAAAAATAAACTGATTAAACAAAAGTAAAGATAGAAAGAGGTGAAAACTCACCCCTAATATCCTTAATGACGAGATGCATAGTCTTACCTTGTGCGTCCTCGATGCGAGAAGCAAAGTTGAGCTTCCCCATATCATAGAAGCAGTCATCTTTTATAAGGGTCTCCATTGCGATGATTTCGTCGGGTAGGAGGTTCATGGGAATGTCGGGAAGACCATAAACAGCGGGAACTTGAAGAGATCCACGAAAGCTGAAGCCCTCATTGCCTCGAAACTCCTCTTTAATAACCACCGTTGCGAACTTGGTGTGCCAATTGTTCACCTTGTTTGGTTTATTAACAAATAAATTGCGCCCATGCTTCGCACCAGTGCATCATACTCGCTTGTCGCCGGAGCGAATAAATTTGAAAAAGCACTAAAACATCCTCGCAGTGGAGCGGAGACCCAAAGCCTTGCAAATCACTTCGAATTGATGAAGGTCCTGAATCGAGTTCGGTGATAGCATCATTGGATTGATACAAAAGTAGTTAAAACATTCCACCAAAAAGGGAGATGGTGGAAATCGTAAATCGGCCTCGATTTGATGATAGAAGAAGATGATGTGATCGTTGTCCTTGGTCATCTCAACAGTGTTGGGGATGCTCGAATTGACAAAAATTCTTGCATCCGATTTCGAAAAATCCACAGCAAACCTCTCTTGATCTTCCAGATTTTCAGCAAAACCGCTTAAATCTTTTGTCTTCAGAATAGAGGGGATATCTCCCCAAGAATTCTCCAAATCGGTCTTGATACTCTGGTAAGAGTTCTCGTCTTTCTTTGAAGCCATTGCAGTATGATGAAGAAAGAAAGTAAGAAGAAGTGAAAACAGAGGAAAACTAAAAAAGCAAAAAGAAGAAAAGAGAATTCTGGAGAAATATAAAAATGCAAGAAGTGTTCAGAAAATGAAGTAGAAGGGGTTTTTAAAATAAACAAAACCCTAGAAAAATGCGCTGAATTAATCATTTCAAAAATAAAATAGGCGGCAGAGATAAAAGCACGACCCTTGGACTTCAAGGCTAGGATTGTACTACGTGTCTAAAAAAGTACTTCAGCATTAAATAACTGGATCTTAGGCAGGTGCGAAAACATATGTTAAAAGACTCTCGAAATTCTAAAGCGAATGTCAAAGCCTCAAAACCGAAGTAAATAATGTGCTAAAGTAAAAAGTACCAGATAGTTCAGAAATTAAAAAGAAACCGAACTGTTTCTATCGAAGTACACAAAAAATTGCTGACTTTGCTGAAACAAGGGGGCCACTGATAAGGGACAAAATATACCGACCTGGGTTATGAAGTAAGTTGGGCCCGGCCCAATCCAATATACTTAAAAACCCAAAATCAGGCCACCATGGAACGAAGTTCGTTTCCATGTAGGAAGCTGAAATCATGCTAAATGACATTCCAAATCCGAACCGGTCAAGGAAATCGACATTCAATTCATGTAAGGACTTATACTCTATAAAAACCTCAAGAAATCAAACCTCTAAGGTACATTGACTGATATACAGACAAGTGCAAATACTTTGGTCCTTAATCTTCTCAATTGAATTAATCATCTAACTTGATCATCGGAGTGGCATTGCTAGACACCCCGCCTAGCCCACTTGACTCTTGTTTCTTCTTACAGGTCGCACCAGCTTATAACCAAATTCAAGTAAGGTGAAACTATTCCACTTTTACTAGAATTAGCTTCATCATTTTTTTTCTTTTTTTAATTATCTTTCCATTCTAAGATTATATATATATATATATATATATATTTAAAAATACCATATTAGGAGGTTACCAACAAGTTACCTATCCAAAGGTGAATTTAATGAGATTTATGAGTTCAATGCTAATAAATTACCATAAATATTGTTGATCAACTACCAAATCAATTAGAACCTTACGATTTTCATCCAACAGTTAAAAAAGTAATACTCATCCATAGGTAAATATTGTAGTAACCATTAGAACCTCACACACACACACACACACACACACACACACATATATAATACAAAAATTACTTAAAAGAAACTTTTCATAATATTTTATTTATATAATTTGCCTAAATGACTTCGATTATAATACGATGACTTCAGTTCGAATGACTTTCATCTATTTCAATAGAATTAGCTTCGATTACAAGGCAATCTGATTACAATTAAGACTATCCATTTCATAACAATACAGCTTCGGTCTGAATGACCTCGCTTACATAAGAATGGCTTTGCCGATTTTACTTTTTGATAGAACTTTCAAACAAATACCATACTAAGTTACACATCGAATGTAATGGTAACAATAATACTAATGAAAGCAATAAAAACATAAGAGGTTAGCAAGGAATGGTTTTCAATGAAACACAAGGAAGGATTTTCATCGAATTATGCATATATTCCTTAATTTACAAGAAATGAAGAAAACATTCTTATAATCTTACCTCTTCATTATATCCCCCGATTAGGCTCTTTGGCACTCATCTAGTTCCTTTTTTACTCTTGATTTCCCCATCATCTCTGGGTGCCATTTCCTCCAATAGAGAAGATCTTCATCACTTCCTATAACAGCTTCTCCAATAAAGATCAAAGTCATCACCATCAAGATTTTCTCCTATGACTCCTCAATAATTCCCTGATAATCCCAGATCAAGGCATCACTACCTAGGCTCTAATCATCATCAAGATCGGCTTCACTCATCCTTGGGATCACCGAATCCACAGATCTATCCTCTAGACTACTTGTAACTCTTTTAAGAAAACTGGAAGAATCATCTACCTCTTTGATCTTTGGGATTCATTTACAATCAGTTACTCTCTCAGAAGAAGGTTTAGAGAGAGAGAGAGAGAGAGAGAGAGCTTTAGGTTTTGAATATTTTTTCTTCTGAGTTCTAAAGAGAAAACTCATAATTTTAAACTTAGAGAGAAATTTAACCGTTCAAAATGAAACTGAAAGGTCTTGGAGTCTTTAAATAGAGAAGGAACAATTATAACTTTTGTTATGAAAAGACATAAAACTGGTCAATATTATTTTATGAAAAGACTTTTCACATTGGAAACGTAACTTTTTATTGAGACGGTAACTTTTCTTGAAAAAGAAAATATCATTAATGGTCTGAAGGAATTTGTCAGTGGTAGATGACTTTCCGTCTAATCAACACTTAGCCGTTATAATAAAATATCTATTTCCACTAATAACTTTACTCTTCATCATTACGAAACCATTAGTTTACTTCGAATCATCTGAGACACCGGAGTCTTATCATTAAACTACCATTTCTTCCTCACAAACATATACTGACATCTAAGTCCTACCATTGAGCCCACAACTTGTCTTCGTCTCTTTTAGTCTAATCTTACCCGATTCCTTCGTATACTGCAATCTTTTTGGGCTTCGTTATCAAGGTCCTAGGTTTGCCATATGTTCGCTTTGCTCCTCTGGCTGAACTGAACCCATCTATTCGCTTACCGTCATCAAGTTCTTTGTTCTTCATACACCATATCATGTTCGCCTATCATATTGATATTTCTTATCAATTAATTCGTACATATTTCTCTTCATGTCATGTCTCTCATCATTTCTACCATCTCCCTTACAGGTTCATCTTATAATCTATCCTCGTTTCTACGATCATTCTTCCTATATTTTCACTTTTGTCACCAACCTTATCATGGTCTAGCAAGTCTCAGTCAAACACCTTCGCCATCAAAGTCTATATATCCTCGTTCATCCTCAATTGCCTACTATGACTAATCAAAACATGTGATATTATACTAAAACCCCTTTATAGGTATTATATGTTGTTAAAAAATTTCACCAATTAACATTATTCTAGATCCACCACTGAAAATAAGTACTTAGTGGCCTAGATTTGCCACTTAGTACTTGTGTATTGTGTTTTGAGATAGAACATCATATAACTTAGAGAAATCAAGTTATTAATTCTAATAAGTTAAAATTTAATTAATTAATTAGAGAAAAATCATATATAGGTAATTAATTGATAAAATTTAAATTCTCGATTTATTATATATTATTATTTTAGGACTAAATAAAGCAAACTCTAAGGGTAAGTAGTTCTTTAGTTTACATTCAAAGAAACCTTTTTATATTCGATTTTCTAAATAATTGAGGAATTTTAGTTTTAGTATTTAACAACTATTTCATGTGAAATTGACACTTCATTCACTTTATATTATTTGTCTACTATTTTTGTACTTGTAAAAATCACACAACAACTATTGATCCAACTCTTAATTTTTTCCTAATAAAAAAAATTTTAATATTACGAGTGACTTGATTCATTTCGAAACTTACGAATTACTTTAAAGTTAACTTTAATTTTATTTTTTCAACCATCAATTTGATATCTCTATCCTGATTGCAACCTGTAGTGATTCGATAATGAAATTTTAAAAAGAATTATTCCAAAAATTCACTCAATCCAACTCGTTTGCCACTTCAACTAATCATAAGAATATTGTTGAGAAATTGATCGAATAGATTGAGAGGAAGAGCTAGCTAGCTGTCTCTCAATTATATTGTCCTATCTCACTATAGCAAGCATTATATCCTTACTGGCTAGTCACTATACAAAAGTGCCTAAAATTTTTGTCCATTTGTATGTTTGAAACAAAAGACAAAGACTTGTAGAATCTGATAAGCCTCTACTTTCCTTATAAGCCGTTTTGTTAAGATTATAATATGAAAAAAAAAAAAAGTTGGATATTGATTAAATACAAGAATATTAAATGATTAATATAGAATTGAACTCTCCAACCTTAATAGTTAACTTTTAAAGTTAATTCTTCCAAATCTATATTAAAAACTTAATATGATATCAGAGTTTAATCGATCTTTGCACCATCTCATATTCTATTATAATTCAGACTGAGATTTCAATTTCTCTTTCAATTTCTGATATGTTCTGGTTCTTACTCCGTAATGAGTTTCTTTCAATTGTCTTTCACCCGGTGATGGATTTGCTTAATCAAAAATTATTTTCGCCCGGTTGCTACTTGAGAGGGGCTGTTAAGAATATAATATGAGAAAAAAAAGTCACACATTAATTAAATACAAGCATATTAAGTGATTAATATAGAAATGGACTCCTTAACTTTAATAACTAGCTTTTAAAATTGGTTCTCCCAAATTTATATTAAAAACTTAACACGTTTGGTTTACGGATTCGTAATTCATAGGATTACTTATCTTAAATTTTATTTGGTACATAAATTTTAATATGTAGTATTAAGTAATCATACTTTTGTAATCCTATAATTGGTAGAATAGATTAATGAATGAGATAAATTATTAAAATAATTAAATTACTTAAACATCATTTACCCTATATATAAAATTTGTGTTTCCCTATTTCTTCTATTTATGGAGTCATGAGTTCAGTGAATTGAACTTGTCTTAATTATTCCAAATTTAAAAAATTCTTGTTATCTTGAGATTTTTTTTGGATTGTTGGTTTCAAGTTGCTAGTTATTTTTTTTTTATTTTAGTTCATTAACGAGTTGCTAATTAATTCTTGTTATTTTTAATTCAAGTTGCTAGTTAATTTTTGTTATTTTTCTAGTTATGACGTTTCAAGGTTCCTTTATTTTTTTTATTTTTTTGGACATCTCTCATCAATGTAAAAAGCTGGCTTCTTCTAGTTCTAGACTTGTGCATTTTTATTTCCTCCTGTGACCACTATATACATAAAAAAAAAAAAAAAAACCAAACAAACAAACAAATTGTTACCAACAAGAAAAAGCAATAAAGTAAAAAAGTAAGACTATTTTAGAGATTAAAATTTCATAAATAATGAGATTAGTGATGAAGCTAATTCCAACCGAAGTGAGATCGTTTAGAATAGTTCACCTTTAGTTGAGTTTGAATTGAACTTGATGCAACCTGTAAGAAGAAACAAGAGTCAAGTGAGCTAGGCGGGGTGCCTAGCAAAGCCACTCCGACGGTCAAGTTATTGAATAGGCTCAATGTAAGAGACCGAGAATAATGTTGAAGTATTGCTTGTGTTTATGTTAGCAAGAATGCATGTACCTTTCGTTGATTTAATTTTGAGGTATTTATAGGAGATAAATCCTTACATGAGTTGAGTATGGATTTCCTTAACCGGTTCGGATATAGATTGGCTTGCTTTATTGCTTTAATCCGCTTCCTGCTTAGATACGAACTTGATGGCTCTTTATTTAACTTTGGTCAATGGGCTTGCAAGTATTTTATATTGGGTCGGGCCCAACTTACTTTACTACCCAGTTCAGTATATTTTGTCCCTTATCAATTAGTAATCTCATTGAATAGGATTGCTAAAAACATGAGGAGTTAGGTTTTAGATAATACTGATCTCATGTATTAGCTAAATTTTTGAAATTATTAAACTCAACATGAATCATATATATCAAACATAGTATTATTTACTAATACTACGGCTTAATTAAACAATTTTGTATACCAAATGGGCTGTAAATTACCAAATAAAATTCCATGTGGAAAGATTGATAAACATAACGTGATAGCTAGAAAGCAGTCTAACATAAAAGCCAATATACAATTGTTTTTTCATGAGCAAGAGAAAAGGACCTAAAAACTATATAGAGAAGATGCATGATATATCGATATATAGGCAATAATGTTTATACATTTCACTTATCATTGGAAACACCAAATTAGGCCATTTGTCAATAAATGGTGATCCGAATAATTTTCCCTTACAAGTCTAATATTAGTTTGAAAATGACTATGACAATTTCTATAAATCTCATCAAATAGCTATTCTTGGTCCCCTTTATGAATAAGATTATTCTTTTCCACTATCACCAAAATAGAGACACTATTGTACTTCTAAAAGTAAACACAATATTTAACAAGTTAATTAGAATTAAAATTATAAAATTAAATTATAAGAAATATATATTTTTTTCAAATTTTTTAGCAAATCACCCATTATGGCATAATAGTAAAAAAAAAAAATTCAGAGACCATAATCTTTTCAATTTTCAGAGACCATAATTTTTTTAGAAAAAATAAAAAATTTAAAACCTAATTAAATTAGTTCTATATTTCTATATTTTATAATGATCAAGATTTAGTTTCAAACTCCAATGGTATATTTACTCCTAACTTATTTATAGAATTGGAATTCTAGGTCATATATATATTGCAAATCTCTTTCAATGTAGATAATTTACATTTTTTTTATTAAGTTAAAAAACTAGGCTCAATACAATGCTTGAAGAAAATAATAGGACTAATTAATGAGTTTTTAATTTAGTAGTACTGGACTCATTTCCAGAATTATTAGATTTGAGTTCAAACTCCAGTAAAAATTAAATTAAAAAAAAAAAGAAAAATAAAGAGAAAGAAAATGCAGAAGAATATATTTGAAAGCTCAAACAAATTAAAGAGAAGAATTCTAGCAAGAATATAGGACCAAAATTCAACTTAATATTGAGAGAGATGGGCACTATCATGTGATGGTGAAATCTTATTAATGATCCAAAGATCTTTAAAGAAAGGTGATGAATTTTTTTTATTTGAGTTTAGGTTTGGGATAATTTTTTAGACCTTTGGGATAATTTTTTAGACCTGTAAGACGAAAGAACAAGTATCAAAGTGTCAAGTCTGGACTTGGCAAGATCTCTCTGATACTTAAGTCAGTGGCTTGATTCTTAAAGTTTTTAGGGAAGAAGATGATCTATCTTGAGAAAATATTATGGTAAGAGAAAGAGATGAGAAATTGTAGAATAAAGTTTAGAATAGTGATAGGTGAGAATATTTATATTATATCATGTGTGTTAGCAGGAAAATGAGTTGGTTGGTACACAACTGCATTCTTCTCATTGGTGTGCAGAGGGATTAACCAAGATAGGGCGGATAAGATCCTGGAGTGTCAGGCTCTTGTTGTTACGCCGCCTACCTCATATCAGGGTCGCGCTTTGGCTGAGTGTCAGGATCATATAGTTTGTCCTGTTTTGGTATGCCAATGGCTGACATATTCTGAGTTCTAAGTGTTGATTACCATGCACTGTGGTATAATTGAATATGTAAGGGACTCTAACACATTGCCTGGTGAGGTTGGAGTGAGGAGTAAAAATCTCATAAAGAGGCTTAAACTAGCGAAAGAGCGTATTGGCGAGGTACCTTCATGAACCTCGAGGGTCCTCGCCACAAGTCATCATCAGAGATTTTTTTTTTTTTTTTTAATTTCTTAAGTCTATTTATATATATATATTTTTTTTGAAGAGTAAACCTGATTTCGTGTTTGAAATTCAAAGATGAAAATCAAATTTATTCCTCATCACTTATAATAAGCTAACATCTCATTTTGAATTGTGACCTAAAAGAAAAGGAAAAAAGTAAAAAAAGTAAAGAGCGACGCGGAAGAGTGGGGAGGTGAAAGTTGGGTATATATGTGTAGGTACTGTTTATAGGACCATAGGACCATAGAATCATAGTATGTGAGCCGTTGACAATGCAATTTGGATTTTTTTTTAGCTCATCATACCAAAAATTTTAGTTCAATTTTCTTATGTTTAGTCAATTTTTTGTTTGTATTTTTTTTTTCTTATTGCTTGTTGTTTTGGCTATGCCAAGTCTCATTGATGGTGTCGAATCCTATGCTAAGCATCAATTCTAGCCTCAGATCGAATTTAATAGTTTATAACATAGTGTTTGATAATACAATTTAATACTTAAAATTAAAATTTTTAACAAAATTATTTTAAAATATTATTTGATAATACTTATATTTTAAAAGTCTCAATTATTTTCAATAGAAAGATTACCATTTTATCCATTTTTAGGAAGTGTTCGTTTTGAGGTTGAAGAATTGCATGTTTTTCCTTTACAATAATCATCCTTTTTCCTTGATTAAATAAGTGATCTCATATTTCAATTACTTGAAGAAAAAAATCTTTTTTTAACTATAAAATTAATCTTTCATCCTTATTAAAAATTATATTTTAATTTGAAAATAAAAATATAAAATTATATATCAAAAAGTATTAAAACGAAAAAATTGACTTAAATTTATTTCACTATTTTTCAATCATGTTGATAGAATATTAGAAATGACAACTCAATAAGAAAAATGTGTTATATTTAATGGCTATTATGAGTTATAAATCGACACTCATATTTTTTTAATAAATCTGATTGCTTGATTATCAATACATTCAAAACTAATAATTTAAATTCTAATATCTTAAACGTTTGTATATATATATATATATATATATATATATATATATATAAAAAGAGAGAAAAGAATCAACTTAATCTAAAGAGCAAAATTTGAAAAAAAAAAAAAGCAAAAAAAAGAACACATTTTTAATTTTTATAATATTAAATTTATCTGTACCATCGAATATAAAAAAAAAACAGTAAGCATTTTCATGTTGAGACTATAAGTTGTAATTAAGAGCTTGTTTAGTACGCTTTGAAAATAAAATCCAAATAGAATATGATTTCAAAATTTTTGGCATCTATTTTCAAGTTATTTTTTAAATAATAAAATAGAATTTATTGATTATATTAATAATTATACTTAAAAATATATATCATATCAATAAAAATTGAAATTATTCAAATGTAAAAGAAAAAAAAAACTTTAAATTATTTATATATTAAAGCAAAAATTAAAATTATATTCTTAAAATAAGATTCTATTCTTAATCTTAAAGTGTACCAAACAAATCGTAATGGTGTAGATAAGGTTGGTATCTAGGGCCAGTATTAGTACAATCCAATTCATTTTCACAAAATTTAAATTCAAGACCATCCATTACTTAAAAAATAATAATAATAATAACCCACTTATTTATTTTTGTGAACTAGAGGGCTTCATGTTAAGATTATAATATGGAAAATGTATCACATTAATTAAATATAAACATATTAAGTGATTAATATTGTTAAGAGTAATCTCACATTGAATATGATAATGCCCAATATACAAATATATATTTGTGTTGGAATGAATAATATAAATGATTAATTGCTAATACTAGTCATTTTAAATATGATAGTGCCCAATATACCAATATATATTTGTGTCTTAACACTCTCTTATATTTAAGACACAAATACACACAACACATATTGATATATTGGGCACTATCATATCTAAAATGACTAGTACTAGCCAATTAAGTAATAGGCCATCACTTTATATTAACCATTTATATTATTCATTTCTAATCAATGTGGGATTACTCTTAACACAATTCATAAAACTTAACATGGTATTAGAGCAGGTTTGACCCGATTTCTTGATTTCTCAGTTTTCCGTTTAGATGTCCAATTCCAACGGTCCGGTTCAGTGTTGCTGAAGGCCCGGTCCGGTGTTGTCGCTGGAAGTGTTTGAATTTCTTTCCTGATTTTCTGAACTGGATGTTCAGTCCCAGCTGATAAGGGACAAAAAATACCGACCTAAATCAGGATTATAATGGGTCAAGCCCAGCTGCCTAATCTACCTAAAATCCGAATATTAGAAGGAAAAGGTCAAGCTAACATGCAAATAGTCATCCTAATCCAAACTGGTCAA
>CATKHJ010188892.1:0-22545 GCA_949750685.1 Vernicia montana
CGATTTAGGCTGTGGTCTCTTCATGACTTTTGTTCATGGCCTCCTAAAACATGAAAGTCCAATAAAAGAACTCTGGAAAAACACTAAACAAATAAATCAAACTCAATTTAAGGATAAAATACATTAAAAACAAAGGGTAAAATGTAATCAAATAAGCACTTATCAACATGTATTTCATCAAATTACAAAAATCCCTATATGGATTAAAGTAATCTAGACATATGTGGTATAATCATTTGAGTGAATCCTTACTGAAAGAAGGATATGTGAATGATACACTATGTTCATGTGTATTCATAAAAAAGATCACAGAAATAGTTATGTTATTATTGCAGTATATGTTGATGACTATGTTCATGTGTATTCATAAAAAGATCACATAATGGTTATGTTATTATTGCAGTATATATTGATGGTCTATATATTATTAGGACTCCTAACGAACTCAAAGAAGCATGTACTTATTTAAAGAGTGAGTTTGAGATGAAAGATTTAAGGGAAACAAAATTTTGTATCGGCCTGCAGATCGATCATTTATCTTAAGGAGTCCTAATATACCAGTCTACTCACATGGAAATGGTATTTAAGCAATTTTGCGTGAATAAATCATTTCCCTTAAATACACTAATAGGTGGTTCATTCATTGCAAGTGAAAAAAGACTCTTTTAGATCTAAAGAAAATAACGAATAGCTATTTGGTTCTGAAGTACCATATTTTATTGCATCAGGCTTGGTATTGCATTTACAATAAATTTTTTAGCTAGGTATAGCTCTGCACCTACCAAGAGATATTGGAGTGGTGCAAAACACTTATTGCATTATTTTCGAAGACTATTATGTTATCTTGCAGATGCTAGTTATTTTCTTGATCCCAATAATAATAGATCTCAGACTGGTTATGTATTTGCTTATGGTGGTACTGCAATTTCATAGAAGTCTATAAAGCAAACTATAGTCTTGAAGTACCTCAATAAAATATACTCTCATTATGCTGTTTGAAATTAATGCAACCTATATTGCATAAATTAAAATAGATATATCAAGGGTGATCGAACTAAACATATTTCACCCAAATTCTTTTACACGCATAAGCTACAGAAGAGTGATGAAATTGATATCCACCAAATTCGCTCGAGTGACAATATAGCAGACTTATTTACTAAATCATTACCGAATGTCATATTTGAATGGCTTGTTTTATTGATTGATATGCGTCGTCTTAAAATGTTGTCCTCATCAGGAGGAGTGAACCAGTGTAAGATTATACTTTTTTCTTTAGTCAAGTTTTTGTCCCATAGAGTTTTCTTGATAAAAAATTTTAATGAGGCAATCTGTGCAATGACAGAATAGCACATGAATTGTACTCTTTTCTTTAGCTATATTTTTTTTTCCTACTGAGTTTTTTTAGCAAGGTTTTTAACGAGCCATATTCATAGCGCAAATAATATCCAAGGGGGAGTGTTATAAATAAATTATTATATGTGGATATTATTTAAACATCTTTAAGTATATATTTTAGAGAGATTAATATATATCACCAAAGTTCTTTTTTACACATAACCTCCAGAAAAATGGTGACATAATATATATCACCAAAGTTTTTTTTTTTTTTTTTTACACGACCTCCAAAAAAATGATGACATAAATGTTCAACAAATTCAATCCAATGATAACTTAACATATTTATTCACAAAGACATTAGCAAATTTATTCACAAAGGCATTTTTAACCATGACATTTTGAAAAGTTGGTGCATGATATTGGAATGTGGTGATATAGAGATCTCAATGACATTAATTTGAGAGAAGAAATATGCACTGTACTCTTTTCCTTGATTATGCTTTTTCTCACTGAGTTTTTCTTTACAAGGTTTTTAACAAGGCATGTTTTATTACATATTATACACCAATATAATGTACTCTTTTTCCTTTACCAAGATTTTTTTTTCCATTGGATTTTTTCCTAGTAAGGTTTTGATGAGGTATATATTTATGTAATGGACATCCAAGGGGGAGTGTTATAAATACCATGATTAAGTGAATGTACATTCAATGAGCTAATGACCTAAAAAACCCTAAACTTTCAACTTTTTTTTTCATTTTATCCAATTCTTTCAACTTTTACATATTAATGCCTATAAAACCAAATTTTCTTCTAAAATAGCATTCCGACGATTCTGAATGTAAAATCCAGCAAGATTTGCTTAGTTAGCATTAGATTATGACATGTGTATCACACGTAGCAACAAATGGTAATTAAACTAAAAAATAAAATAGAACTGCGCCACGTCAGTCTTTCCTTCTTTTTTTTCGGTTCTTCTACTCAATTCCTTCCTTTCTCCTTCATTCTAAAACTTTTCTTTGTTTCTGAATCAAGATTTTCTTAGATACCCAATTAGAATCAAAAGTTTTATTCTTTTTTTTTTTTTTTTTTTTTTTGCAGTATTAACACTACATAATCAAACAAAATTGCTGAATCAATTTTTTAGAGCTCTACAAAATAATGGAAGTTTTATCTTCTTCATCGCCTATATCTGTTCACTCAAGGTGGGATTTGCATCCAATTCATCCACCTTGTTCACATAGAATTGATCCTTTCTTAATATTGGTTTCTAATAACAACACAATTTCCTCCTCTTATTCATCCTGTTTTGGCATTTCTATCTCACACAGACACTACCCACATAATTCCCTTTCTTTTGGATCAAGATCTGCTATCCTCAAAGAATCCGACCTTGGAGATCTAGATCTGGCGGTGATGGAGATTGTGGAGACGAACGACGTTAGTGGTGACGAACGACAGGCCAAGCCATCACCGAGGCTTGCCATGCTCTCTCATCTCTGTGATTCTCGACCCACCATCATCGGAGCTCATTGCACTTCTAATCTGCAATTCCGATTGGTAAATTGATCAATGGAAGGAGAAGGCATGCACATTCTTTCAGCTCCAATCTTCATGTGAATTGCATTTAAATCAAGACTCCTGCATAAGGGCTCAATTCAATGTTTCCATAACGAATATGAAAATTGAAACAGAAACAGAAACAAATTTAAGATCATTATTTATTACTATCTTCAATTTGGGATATTACTTAAGAAAATTGAAATAAAGTGCAACTTGCCTGCCCATAAAGTATAGCAAATCGGAAAGATTGAACCAGACTACGAAAGCTTTCTCTGTCTGATTCTTGTCTCACTCACAGAGGCTCTTTCTATGGCCAAAACCAAACCCCATACGCTAGAGCATTGATGTTGCGGGTCAATATAGTTTTGCTCATTTGATTAAATAAAGAGATTGAATAAGAAGGAGAAGAACTTTTAGCATAGCCACGAATGATGGTATTATAGAAGAAAGTATTTTGGTTGGGGCATTTGATCAAACATGCGGTGAGCATAATCTAAATCACCTGAAGGCGAGACTGCAGCAAATTAAAACGGAGTATTTTGCTAAGGACAATAGAGTTATTATGGAGGTTCGAGAGGATGGAGTGAGCGTGAATTTGCTTTAGGTGGTTCATGGATTGGCAGGTCTCTGCCATGGAAGCTAGAGCTGTAGCAAAGGTGAGTATTGGCTTGCATTGTTGCTGGGATGGTAGGTGAGAGAAAGAGAAGGGAAAGGATGATAGAAGAAGCTAAGGAAATAAAACGGTGCGTTTCATTCATTCAGATCTAGTCAGCATGTCTATTTTTTTTTTTTAATAACCCTCATTTGCCACGTGTTAGCCTCCAGTGCCAAATAAGCAAATCTAACTGGATCTTACATTCAGAATCGCCGAAATGCTATTTTAGAAGACAAATTAGTTTTATAGGCATTTATTTGTAAAAGTTAAAAGAATTGGATAAAATAGAAAAAAATTTAAAAGTTCAAAATTTTTTGGGTCATTAGCCCACATTCAATTTCTAAACTCTTACCCTTTCACCTCTTTTCATTATAATTGTAACATATGATTTTTGAAATTCTATTTCTTTCTTTGTAAGGTTATAAATAGAAATATTTTTTTTATGTTGTGAGATATACATTTGAATACAAGAAATCTTCTATTTTTCTTACTCTTATCCTCTTTAGTTTTATAACAGTTCCTTTCTTTCTTTCTTTTTTATTCCCAATTTTTTTATATTCCTTTTTATTTTTATTTTTTGGAATTGTAAACAAATTTCTAACTCAATTTTGATAATTTAGAAATTTCTAAATTTTGTAAACAAATATTTATAATTTTTTCACTTTGGTAAAGCACCATGTTATTTTCTTTCAATTTTATGATAAGTTATAGCCTACAAACAATGCACATTGCTAGAAATATTAAAATTGATATAATAAGATATTAAATTTTAAATTTAAAAATATCATATTTCTAGTTCAAATGAAATTAAACAATAAGATTAGACACTCACATGCATAATTTAGTAACAATGCATCTCTCAATTAGACAATGAATCTAAATTTTGAGCCCTTATTATCCAATGCTAAAAAAAAAAAAAAGGCAAAATTGTTGATTTGGCATCCAATTTGCAAAATTTTGACTGAGGAGCTTCAAAACTTTAATTTTTTTTTATTCATTAATGCTAGTTATGAAAACATATTTTTAATTCATAAACCAATGATAAATTAGTTAATTGTTTTTCATACTTACAAAGCTCAATAATCGAATTGATGTCTTAGTACAGTAATAAGGTGATATTATTTTAGGCGTTAATGCCATGGTTTCAACGCCACCGATATTAAAATCCCCTCTCTAATGCTATAAAAAAAATAAAAAAAAAAAAAAAAATCCTAATCTACAATGATTTGAAAATTTGAACGGTGAATTTTAATTCAAGACATCCAACTTATTGGAATGTACAAAGGCAATAAAAGGTGGAAAAGATCAATT
This sequence comes from Vernicia montana, assembly GCA_949750685.1. Lineage (NCBI taxonomy): Eukaryota > Viridiplantae > Streptophyta > Magnoliopsida > Malpighiales > Euphorbiaceae > Vernicia > Vernicia montana. The sequence goes on from CATKHJ010188892.1 coordinate 4,871, forward strand.
ACATTGAATTATATTATATTTAGTTATTTATATATACATGTTACACAACAAAAGAATTGATATACAGCATAAGAAAAGAATTGATACACAGCTCAACTGGACAAGAACCAGAAAAAGAACAAACAAATAAACATATCCAGGCTTGGCTTTCTATTGTTATTAATTGCTAGCAAAAAGCTAACTATCCATCATCTCCATTTTCAGGAAGTGAGTGGTACTGTTATCGGTCTAAAGCAGAAAGAAAAGAAGTTTGTCCCCTTCTTGGAGTTTGACAGTTCTCATCTATCCTTGAATTTATTGGTGATGCTTGAGGCATTAGCTCTGATAATCGAATTCTTTCATTGGTAATTCTATTCTGTAAAAGAGTTTAGAACTTTTGTTAATTCCTTAGGTTGATACGACAAATTCCACCCCCAAAAAACCAGTTCACTGCCATATGGCTGATCGGGGATTACTAGCGATTCCAGCTTTAGTTAACATTGGTGCATGTTCATGTGTAATGTGTTTTTGTGCATGCATTTTTACCTTATATATCAAATCTTGGCATTCTCTTTCCAGTGAGGTGAGTCTACTTTTCATCTGCTCAAGTGCCTCTTCAGCAACAGCAGGGGTTATATTGGATACAGGTTTTGTTATTCCAGCTGCCTGGAAATTTCAATAAAATGAGAAATATTTCATGTTTTGTCTTTTTCAATTTCAGGGCGAAATTAAAAATTAAATGCTACTTTATGCACTTACCTTCAAAACGCTGGTACACAAGCCCAATAACCTCTGTGCTATTTGTACCCTGTCATCCTCAGTTTCCTGTAGAAGATTCATTTTAAATTAGTCATCAACTTAGCTATAGATCATCAAAATGCAATAACAGTTTTCTCTCTTTGCACTAACCTTCAGTTTGTTCATCAACTGTTGTTCCCCATCAAAATCTATGTAGGGACTTTTACCAATGGAAGCACGATAATGTGCAAGCTCTTCCTTCACTCTTGAAAGAATAATCTCCGTACGCTGCAGCTTAGCACTTAGGTCTTCATTCTGAATTTTAAGCAAATTGTTCTCCTCCTATTGTATCATAACAGATCAACTGTCAGTTGATTTGGAAGAAACTTAATAATAAACAACAGACCTTAGCGAAAGCAAATAGCCTTTGCAAGAATCCAATGAAGTTCAGCATATTTTAAATTTGATATAGTTCAGAAACTTGATTTATCATATCTTGCCTTGACTTTTGCATGATGATGAATGCGCTGCTGGAGGTTTTGCTGGCCAGACAGCTTCTTTACTTCACCTTCAAGTTCCATTAGCCTCTTCTTATTATTTACATTCTCCATCTGGATGGATTAAACACAAGTAAATAATACCATTTAAAGAGGGGAAAAAACGAAGATCTCCTTTACTATGAGGACTATTTCAATCAAATCCACTGAAAAAGAATATTCCACGTAGAGACTAATTCTAACCTTCAACATTTCATTTTCAGCTTTAAGTAACTGATCTCGCTGACGAAGCTTTTCCAATGCTATTTGTGCAGCAACCATCTCAGCCTGCTTCCGATCAATTTCCTCTAGCCATCTAGGCAAGAAAATGTAAAAATTTATAAACATGCTTCAGGTTTTTTTTGCCTCTTCTATTTTGGTGGGGAGGGGATAGGGAGGCAAGTCAGGTAACATTTTGAAGCAAGATATGCTTACCCCCGCCTCTCCTCAATAAACTCATTGAGCTGCTGTTTGAGCTTCATAACCTCTTGCTTCTCCTGCATGGACAATGGACACAATTAAAATAAAACATATAACAGTTATCGTAGTTTCATTATCACCAAAGCAAAAAAATACCTGTGGTTGAGGTTCTAGGCTATTAAGTTGAGCTTTCTCTGCTATCTTCTGCAGTTGTTTGTTATCCAACAATGACTGCCATTAACCAAAGGGAACAATAAATAAAGATGCCCACAAAAACTTTTTCTTTTCATTGGGTTTTTATTTCAATTTTTTCCTTGTTCAGATGTAGGAAATGGCTTTATGCCTAGGTTATTTGTCAATATAGTATTCATATCTGAACACAGAAAAAGGATGGTAATCAATATAGCTTTGATTCTACACAAACACACAATACATATACAGATGTACTATAACGTGATTAACCATGTAAATTTACCACATAATTTGTCATATCCAATTTCACTCCCAGCAAATCTCGAATAACATCATGGGTCATGCTCTCTGCAGCAGCTAATCTCGCATTCAATGCAAATACCTGGGAAGAGAACAAGCACTATATGATAATATGAATGATGTTAACAGGACTTTGAATTTGCATTTAGATTGGTAAAGCCTACCTCTTTTTGGCGACTTGCTGCTAGGGATTCTAGCTCTTCAATACGCAGCCTAGCAGCTGAAAGGTCCTCATCCTTCTCAGATTTCATTTGTTGTGCCAAACCCAAACCAATGCATTTGAAAGGGGAACCAGAACCCCTGGACTTGGAAGCATTTTTCTCTAATTTGTTTGATGAAGAATTTGCAATGTGGAAGAAATGACCTTCAGGTTTCACTTGTTCAGCCATGGCTTCCAAGGCCTTGAACTGTTTCCAAATTTATCAGTTCACAATCTTCAAGGAATTTAGGAAGAGAAAACAGTATACACCTGAAATCCTGGCTTACCTTCTGCTTGTACTCACTAGCCTGGGCTTCAGCATGCAAATTTAACTCGGAGATATGTGCCTTGCATTTGGTGATCTGTTGCATGTAACAAAAGCATAAACTTCAAATGCTGAGACCTCATTAGAAAACAATGTGTTATCAAACTTGGTTTTATCATCATATTCATATGCATGGGATAAAACTAAAGTGTTTTTGTGATAGTGCAACAAACAACTTCACCTCTTCATCTTTCTCAGCAATATCCCTCTCAAGAATTTGTATGTGCTTCAGGGCTTCTTCAAGGCCTTTCTCCTTCTCATCTAAATGCCTAGAGAAAAAACAAAATCATATGTTTGGTGAATTGAAGCAATATTTCAGCATCTAGGAAGGCAGACTGCAATTAAAGTGAAAAAAGATCTTGACAAGTGACCTAAACCTTTTCATGTCAGTGTCAGCACTTTTAACACTCCGCATCTGATGATTTATAGAATGGAGTTCCACTTCTAGCTCCTCTCTTTGCAATCTTTGCCGTTCAGTTTCTCCTTTAAGAATGTCAACCTAACAAGAGAGTGTAAGAATAGTGAGTACAAAACATATATTCATGTAGTTTGATGAAAGTTCAAAAATCCTTGAGCATGTTAATCTAACAAGTGTGTATACGACGCAGTGATCATAAAACATAGTTCATGCCACCTCATTAGAGTTCAAAAATCTAACCTTATTTTCCAGTACATTTACAGTGCATTCTAGCTCTTCAACAGACCGCTCTAGTAGCTTAACCTCTGCTTCCTTTTCTTCAGCATAGATCTGCTTAGATTCAGCTATCTGGCATTGAAATTGACGAAATAGAATTAGGAAACATGAAGTAAATGAGATCATATGCAATTCCACCATATACCCCAATCACACATCAATAGATCAATGAAGAATGCGTAAGAACTTCAATAGCATGACATGGAGCATAAGCTTTTAGCACATGAAACAGGCTAATTCCATTCAAGTTACTATTGGTAGTAAGTTGTTAAGGTGTTAGAATAGGGATCCAAAATTAGAATTTACCTGTTGAGCCTCCAATGCAATAGCTTCATTTTCTTCAGCCCAAGCCTGTGCCTTTTCAAGCTTTTCTTTCAAAATATGCATCTCCATGTGAAGCTGATCCCTCTCATTAGTAAGTTCATCCAAGTTGTTCCTTAAAGATTCAATAGTACTATTCATTTGGCCAAGGGCGTTACCCATTTGTGAGACTTCTATCTCCAAGCTCTCAGTCAAATTCCTTCCCTCTGATAACTCCTCCTCAAGAGAACTTTTTGCAGTTAAGGCTTCTTCAATTTGAGCTCTCAGCTCCATATTTTCACAAGTGGACATTTTCAGAGACTCGCATTCCTTTGCACAATCTAACTGAAGAGAAGAGATAATGCCTATCTTCTCCTGCAACTGGGCTTCAAGCATCTCACTGTGAGCAACAGCCTCAACAAGCTCACTTGACTTCACAACAAGCTCATCTTCCAAAGCCTCCAGGGAGGCCATCATTTCCTCAATCTTATCTTTTTGATCCTTAGTATTAGAGGCAGACTCTTGTAGCAAGCTCAGATCAAATAATAATCCTTTCAGAATGTCATCCTTCCTTAATAACTCAGCCTGGAGACTCATGTTGTCAGATACCAGCTCTTTAGCATGGCACTCCAAACACTCGATTTCTTTTAAGAACTTGGATGTTTTCTCTATAGCTTCGCATATTTCATGGATCATTTTTTCAACAACCGTATTACTTTCTTTCTCCAGAAAATCAACAGACTTCATACTGTTCAAGCTTGACCTGGCGACAGCTTCATGTATAACTTTTTCATGAGACTTGAGTTCATTTTTCAAAAGAATGTTCTCATTCTTCAATGAATTCACTTTATCAACAAATGTTTGCAAATCCTGTCCTTTTGAGCTTAAATCTGCCATCACAACAGACTTAGAATGCAGAAGTTCATTCACTTCAGCATTTTTCATCTCCAAATCTGTCTCTAGACTAGCAAGAAGAGTCTCCAAGGACAACACTCTATCCCGCAACTTCTGATTTTCCATGTCGGACATGTTTATATGGCTTGAACATGATTTAATTTCTGAATTCTTCTTCTCCAAATCTTGGAGAACCAGGCAGTTCTCTGTTTTCAACTTCCAGACTTCACCTTTAAGTGATTCGTTTTCCTCTTCCAAGCCATTCATTTTGCTGAGTTCTGCATCTTTCTTTTCTAGCTCACTTTCAAGCGCGCTTGATGAAGTTTCCAACAGGCAAATGTCCTCCTGCAATTTCTGGTTTTGTTGATCAAGAATGGAGATATGACTGGAAGAGCTATCCAATGCTATTTCTTTGGTCTTCAAATCCTTTAGCAATTTCTCACAGTCAGATTCAAGTGCTTGAATCTGATTTAACAGTCTTGCCTTGGTTTCCATAACCTCAACCAGTTCATCTTTCAACGATTCATTTGAGCGTGCAACATCCTTCAGCAATTGAATTTCCCCTTCATGGCCCCTGTTTACCTCATTCATCTCTGTAATTCTCAAATGGCTTTGGTTCAGCCTTGACAATAAATCCTGAGCCTCCCTTCGTGCTTCTTCAACTTCCTTTCGTAGAAGAGCAACCTCAGCATCCTTGGCCACCAGAACTTGTTCTTTCAACTCTCCATCTACCATTAAAAGAATCATTTCTTCCCTCAAAATCTCGAGAACAGCACAACTGATGTTCTCTCTTTCAGCTACATCTTTCTGGAGAGACATCTCTTCGAACTGTGATGCCAAGACAAATGACTCAATGTCTTTGGAGCACAAGTCTATCATAGAAAGCTCAGCCTGAGAATTTAGAAGCTCTTCCTTCTCTTTCAGCATTTTCTCTTGATCAAAAAGGGACTCAGCAATGCTTCTATTACTTAAGTCCAAGTCCTTTATTAGAGTGGAAAGTTGCGATCCCATGTAGTTGGACCTTTGCAACATCGATTCCTCTTGCAACTGAAGGTCAAAGATCTTTTTCTCAAAAGTGTTTAACTTGGAGCTAAGCTCCCCAGTTTCCTCTTCTTTCCTCAAGATTCGATCAAAACTGTACTTGATGTCAGCCAATAATTTCCCCTTCAGAGTTCTGCACATTTGGAGCTCTTTACTTGATTTAGAATTGTGCTCTCTGAGACCAACTATAATAGTGTTTGATTCACACAAGCCATGTTGAAGCAATCCATTTTCTGCATTTAGCCCTGTTACTGTTTCCAACAAAATGCCCATATGACAGAGATGTAGCACTGATACAGCACAATCCTTCAAAATTATCTCAGACCAGACATCTTCAAGCCATGACCTCACCAACTTCCCTGAATCTAAAGCTAGAGCCTTGACAGAATGAAAATCACATACCAGAGACTTGAAGTTTTCCTCAGAAGTGGTCTGAACCTGTGAAATAATACCCTCCAGCTCCACAACCAGATCACTTGTTTCCATCAAGTTTAAAAGAAACTGCTTTTCAAGGTCTTCAACTTGCAGATCCTTGAGATAATTGATGGATTGCAAGTTCCTAACCTCATTAATTAGCATCTCTCTCTCATTGGTTAATGTGATTTCTATTTCTTTCAGCCTTTCCATATCGAGTTTCATTGTTTCATTAGCTATTACTAGTTCATTGATCATGATATCAGCTTCTTTCATGGTATCTTGGGCCTCTTCAAATTTGGCAAAAATACAAGAAGCCTCCGCTGCCTTTTGTATTGCAACTATCTGTGCATCATCAACTTCCATCTCAAGAAACTGCAGAAGAATTGTGGAAAGAATTAATCAGTGATTTGAGGATCAAATAATTACCTGAATGCCTGATAATTAAATCTGATATATCTTACTGGAAAAAGGCAAAAAACAAAAATGATGGCATGAAAGATCTGTTGGTTTATTATTTATCATCATTTGAAATACAGTCATCCTTATTTAGGCAGAGAGCACATTAATAGGTAGTAGATATCAGCAAAAGGATATAACGTGTATTTCTTGAGAAAACCCAAATTAGCAATGAGTTCAAGCACAAATTTGACAGCACAAATTTAGAATAGCAAGTTACCTCTTTTGTTTGGCACCAATGAATTCCAGCTTCCTGGACAATTTGTTCAAACGACTGTAGCTTATGATCGACAGCATCTATCTTTAGTTCAAACTGCTTTTCAAAATCACTCATAGCTGCTTCAATTGCAAGTAGGTGAGATGAGAAGCATTTTAAGCTCTCCCGACTTTGTTTCTGAGACATCCGTATTTCTTCTTTCTCACTACGTAGTTTAGCCATCTCCACTTGAACCTCTTGCAGGCTTTCAAGGGCAGACTCAATTTCCTTTTTGAGAAGAATAATGGTAGCATCTCGATTGCAAACATCCTTGGAAGTCCTGAATTCATCATATTTTTTCTCACAGGATACTATTTGAGCATAACATTCAGGGGCATGAGCTCTTAAGTCCTCTCCAGCATCTGTCTGCAACAATGTCCAGATATAGCAGTTAAACTCCTTTCAAAGACAACTGTGACGCTAAATTGAACATAAAGGAGCACCACTAAGCAGAGAGCAATAGCATTAGCTTACCCGTAGATTGCTGCTGTCAACAGATTCACAAGCTCCCTTTGTTCCATTTTTTTCAGGACTTCCGTCATGCTTTAAAGAGATGCTCATGCATGACCTGAGTGAGGATACACCAGTTTGCAGCTCAGTTAGTTTTTCTCTTGTCTTCAAAATGTCATTCTCTTCAAGCTTTTGTTCCAAACCATTAGCATGTTTCTTCTCTGCCAAGAGTCTCTGTTGAAGTTCGGTACATGTTTCCTTTAACTCCACTAGTTCTGTTCTCAAAGACTGAATCTCTTCCTCTGCCTCTTTAATAGCAGCTTCCTGATATTCTAGAAGGGCATCTTGCCTCTGATTAATCTCTACTGATTCAGTAAGTTGGACATCCTTGTACTTTAATTCATTGAGATTATTAAGATTCACTTCTGAAAGCCTATTTACAATCACAAAAGCAGCTGTTGCACAAACTGATGATTTACTGGCATGATGTTTTGCCAGTTTGACCTTGTCTTCCAGCTCTACAATGGTAGATGTTTTCTCTTTTAACAGAGACCTCAGGAAGACAATTTCGTTCTCCTTTTCATTGCACTCCTGCTGGTGTGCTTCAGTGATCACCAGTGCTGCTCCCCTCAAGGACTTGAGCATGCACTCCACATCGCTTCTTTTATTGTTTGCGTCCTCTAAACATTTGCCAAGTTCTTCAATCAGCAACTCCTTTTCAGAGACGATTCTAATTAACCTGCCAACTTGTTCAGAGATCCAAATCCGTTTCTGCGGAAAGGTACAAGAAATAAGATCAAGCTGATCAGAGGCATCTGTAAGTGCTTCTTGCCCATCTGCAAGAATTTCTACCATCTCACAAGCCAACAATTCCCATTCGTCTTGTAATTTTCTCAGTTCCTCCTCTTTACCCTCTAGCTTTCCATGTAATTGTTTGTTGTCTTCGGTTAATAGGTGTAACTTCCCCTGCAGCTCTTTCAACTCAGTTTCCAGAAGCATCACAGCCTTTTTGGTATCCTGCTCTTTCAAATGGCAATCATGGACTTGCTGCTGAAGAATGGATAGTTCTTCCTGCATACAGACAATAACCTCAGCAGTTTCAGCTTCTACCTGCCTACGGACTTCATCCCTTTCTGCTTCATTAGTTGTCTGAAATGCATGATCATTTTGGTACCATGTGTTCAATATCTTGGCCTTCTCAAGGGAATCTTGCATCCTCTTCAATTTTGTCTGTAAAGTGGAGTCCCCAACCTCTGGATGGTTAGTCGGGTGATGATCTCTTAATTCTTTTCTGGAAAGTTGCTCCTTCAAAGCCATCATTTCAAGCTCCTTAGTACGTAAAAGCTCCATATAATGGCTGTTACTTTTCCTAAGGTCTTCCATCTCATTTATTGCAATTATTTGCTCAGACTCAAGGGCTTCAACAACTGACTTTGCCTCTTTCAGTTCGCAAGTTGCATCTCCAAATTGCTTGCTTACAAACATAAGTTTTTCTTTTGCCAGCTCAAGTTCTTCACTCAAGTATGCTGTCCTTTCCTTTACTTCACCACGAGATGATCTCTCTTCTTTCAGAATAATCTTCAAGATGTCTAATTCCAGCTGCAAATTCAAGATTTCTTCTGCATGTTTTATCAATGAAGTGGTATGAATGCTCTCTGCCTCATTCTGATCTCCCTTAAACATGCCAAGTTCAGAAGTTAGAGCTTCTGAAGAATCCTGAAAAATCATTATAACACACATCAACATATGCATGAAATAGGATAAACCACACATGCTGACATACATGACTCAACAGAAACTGCTTATCAAATATATTCACCATCAAAACAGTATGCATCTTTATGAGCCTACATACTCCAAAACTCTGAAGTACCTTAATAGTTTTGATGTTACCATCTTCATCTTTGGTAGTAGATTTGAGATTGTCTAACATAAGATGCAGATCATTTATTTCTCTGCAAAATATGATGGAATCAAAAGCATGTCAATAAAGCAGAAAAACACATTGAATTAAGGGATTCTGACTGTGTAATATAAAAAGTTTAACTCGAGGACAGGATGTTGAATGTACTGAAAAATAGGACAGAATTCCTCACCTACTTAGTTTTTGGTTCTCCTCTAAGCAAGAATTTAAGTTATGTCTGCATTCCTCTAACTCATTGAGGGTGTTCTTTAACTGGAAAAAAAAAAATGAAAAGTGAGTGTGAAATCTGTTAATAAATTTCAAGGATAAAAAAAAGTATAATAACTTCTTGTTAAGAAAGCAGTAAGCAACCTCTAAATGGAGAGAACTGTCTTCATTGCTGATGCACCTTGCTTCCTGAGTCAATGAGGGGAAATCTAAACCATTAAGAAAAGGAAATATCCTAGCTACTTGGTAGTACATCAAAACTTTAACACTCCATCAGGTTGCCTAAATAAGAGCTAAAGGAGAATGCAATAAAATAAGTGCAAGCTCCAAAGCTATTTCTAGTCCTTCCCATATCATCTAGGGTTTGTTGAGAGAGGAAAACCAGAAAGAGTTAACAAAATACAAACCTGAGGTTGGCCATTGACATTTAGATGGTTATGCTGTATAGATTTCCCATCAAGATAATGAAGCAGCTGCAAAAGAAGGCTTTTTAATTTTGCAGGTCCCATACAAAAAATCAAAACAAAAAAAGAATTGATTGTGATTCAATTCCATGAATACCTGTTCCCGAAGTTTGGATACTTCATCAAAGAGTATTTCTCTCTCCCCTTCTTCATAGAATTCTTGAAATCTAAAAATGGCAAAGTGAAAATTTTAGTATAAAAAAGCCATATACTGTTGACAAAACAAAGAAAAGAAAATTACCTTCTGAGTTGGTCCAAAAGCCTTATATTCTCCAATGCAAAGCGAGTTACTTCAGGATTTTTATCTACTTTAGCTTGAAGCAACTGAATCTCTTCACAGAGGGCTCTGATCTCTTCAAGCAAATAAGTATCTTGAGGCAATGAACCACCAAGAAGTGACTCTGTTCTTTGAATTTTGTCTTCCCGAAATCTGAGCATCATTTTTGTGCTCCTGGTTTCTTCCTCTCTTTGACGCACCTGATATGCGGTCAATGCCAGGCCACTTAGCCCAAAGTTTAACAGGCAAAGGAAAGGGACAAAAAAACCCCACTGCATCAATAAAAGTAACATACCAAACGGTTCAAATGCTCAATTTCAGCTTCAAGTTTCTTGATGCATGTCTCCGCCATCTGCTCTCTTCTCAATGCACCAGCAAGTGTTATCTCCAAAGACTTCAACTGTTTGAACATAAACTTTAGTAATATGCAATATTTGCTGATCTAAACTTAATATGGAGAAAAAACAGGAACAATATGAGCTTATCTTGGTAGGGATAGGAAACATCCAAACAAGTAAATACTAAATAACAAACTAAATCACAATGTTTCACTTTGGATGCCCATCAATGGGTAAGCAAATATCTGCCTCATCATGTCACTTCAGAGATGGCCACTTTGTAATTAAACAAGTATATGCATGCTTCTCATTTTCTATATCAGGCTATAAGGAAAGAAAGCTAGCTCCATTTAGATACAATTGACAAACTATATTACTGAATTATCATAAAGCAGAATGATCTAGTACACCTGCTTAGTAGACATTCTTATAATGCCTTTTGATTCAAGTCCAAGCAAGCTATCGATCTGCTGTTGATCTTTTTCATATATATTCTCAATGCAAGCAGTATCTTGTACTTGAGTTGTATCATTGATGGTTGAACCAAATGACAAAGTCCTGAAGACATTTTGACGTTTTAGGAGAGAGAGCTCCTCCTATTCCACAAAGGATCCGTAATTTTAGTACAAGTTATTGGCAAAAAAAAAAATTCTTGATCAAAAAGTTGTCAAAATTAATGGCACACCTTTAGAAGTCGTATTTGATGCTGCAGTGCAATGACATCCCCGGTGGAATCTTCATTTACTACGGCCTATATATGGTATAAATCAAAATTAGTGAAATTGATCAATGCCCTGGAAAAAGTCAACCATAGTACTTTGATGTAGAAAAAAGCTCACATTATTCTGGATAAGTTTTGCTCGCTGAGCAAACTTTAAAGTGTTTAGTGTTTCAGCTGCACAGCTGCAGAAGGCAGAAATAAGAGAAAAAAAAAAAAAGGCTCATTGTAACATTTTGAGCAAGTGGCAGATTGAAACAATAGGAAAGCAGAATCAAACAGATGACCAACCATATAGAAGGGCTGACATTAGCAATGATCATTGTTTTTGAGTTTCCACCAAGTGAGTCCTGTATCATGTTTAGTACCATGTATTACATCATGAGTGAAAAACATAATAATGAAGAAGATGAGAAACATGATTAGAATTAACCTGAAGAAGGAAGGTAAGCCTTGAATCCCTATAAGGAACATGCTTTGGCTTCCCATTTGCCACATCTACTAGAATCATAATTACATGACTGCAAATAATAGTTTTCCATTATATTGCCATAAAAGCATTAAGCAAAAAAAGAAAAACATAATATAAGAGCAGAAAAGACTGATAGGTGCTAACAAAATTGGGTAATGTTTCAGTACCCCAATGTGGACAATGATTTGTTTATGTTTGCAGCTTCCTTTAGACGCTCACCTTCAGCACCTGAACTTTTCTGCCTGCAGTTCGCTAATTAATTAGGTCATGATTCAGGAATAGCATAACACATTTACAAAGAGTATATGTAGTTCAGCAAGAGCTGAAAGCAGCATACTCACCTCTCTGAACCCGCAAGATCAACTAGGTTCAATCGAGCAAACCTTAGATTAGTTGTGGAATCTTTTTCCCATCTGCTCTCAATTACACATGTAAAAACACTATGTGACCGACTGCTCTCTCTATTCATATTTGTTGCTGCAACTTTTCTATTTAGAGAACCCTACATGCAACAAAATTTTAGTTATCAAGACCATCCATGCCAGTGGACACATGCATAAAGAGGGTAGAGAGAGATAGAAAAGGAAAAATAATAAAGGATTGATAACCTGAGTCAATAGCTTCAGAATGTCGCTCACAGTTCGAACTTCAAATTCTGAGAGATTTTCTACATAGACACCCTGCTTGATATCCTCCCTCAGCTATAAAGCAAAACAAATAAAATGGCATAACTAAAAGTATCCCAAAACATTCCATAGCTAAAGCACTTGCAAAATAATTAAAACTCACAAGCAAATTGGATGATGAGGGATCAAGGAGATCAGTAATTTGTTCATTGTAAATCTCTAAGAAAGAGCACTTGCAATTATATTTTAGCCTTTCATCCCTTCGACTTTCTTCTTCCTGAATAAGAATGAAGTTAAGCATGTAACAAGAAAAAAAGGCATTATATCATTTATGCTTAGATTTACATCCGAGAACTTTTACCATTGGACAAGTCATTATGTAAGTGAAGCATGTAATAAAATTTATATGCTATATGCACATGTCAAAAGGTCAATTGGCAAGATCAGGCAAAGAGTACATACAGCTTGAATCCTCGCAAACAGGAATTCAAAAATCCTTGGTGTCATTCCACGATGTGGGCTTGGCTTGACTTCTAAATCATCAATTTCACCGAGCATTGTGTATGTCTTCCCACTCCCTGTCTGCACAACCAAACTACCTTTTGTTAAGTTACATACATCAATATTCCAGTGGTATGGGGATTTTATGAAAGAATTTTGTGATATTTCATTAATTGCACATGAATACTATCCCAGAACATTTGGTATGCTGGAGAACATTGTCCAGCTTCTGTGCCTATGCTTCATAAGTTTTGCAAGCAGAAAAACAAATTGATTGATGCTTATTTGTTTAATTAACCACTTGCAGGGAGTATTAGAAACTCTAAGCCAAAAATGGGAAACCATCGAGGTAAAACAGTTTTCAAATTTTTAACTAGGTAGAATAACAAACAGATTTTCCACTCTCCTGATATACCATATAGTTATAGGACGCAAGAGTGAAAATGAAGTGTACACAGGGTACCATCTTCCATAAATCATGCATATTTGTAGCTCAACTTATTACTTCACATTTGTGGAAATGCAAGTAAAAGCATTTCTATGCCAAAAGCATCCTATGCTAAGTAGATTACCTGACCATAGGCAAACATACAGCTGTTGTAGCCAGACAAGCAATTCTCCACCATCGGGAGGCCAGCCATCCTAAAAAGCGTTTCCTGTAAATGACAATTATACAACACTGATTAACTTATAAAAAATTAGTTTTTGGTAAAAAATTAACTATTTTCTAGTTTCTAACCGAACCTGATCTATTGTTTCACATGCTACATGGTCAAATGTGAAGCGAGATTCAGGTTGCCCTATCCAAGTGATGCTTTGCGCACTTTCTTGCTTCAAGCACCTGTTGTAACCATGCATACTCCTTTCCATGCTATTGAGAGGACGCACACGAATAAGAACCTAGATAAATTCATCAACCTTCAGCTTAACTTGCAAATGCAAAGTATCAATTCAAAAACAAGATCAAAGAAAAAAGAAAAAGCCCAATTCAGAATTCAATCTTGCAAACAACACCAACAAACTCTTTAATCATTAAACTGAATCCACCATCATTCCTTGTAAAAGTTCTTCAGAATTCATGTCATTCTAAATACTACCTATGTTGAATTATAAAGGTTCTCACAAAAAACAACATTTCTACCATAAAAAGCTCCCAATTAATTCTAGGCACTAAAACAAACAGATGCAAAGGAAACAATCGCATCAATAATCAACCCATAAACCTAGATTACCTGTACATTGTGTTCCATCCAAAATGATGGATCCTCCTTGAGATCAAAATGAGGCACTTCAACAGTATTAACAACTGTAGTACTTGAGCCACCAGAAACAGGAACCCCTCTATACAGTGCAGCAAAATTCCCCACACGCCCTCCTCCAATATTCCCATCAAACTTACTCCTAAACCCGGAACTCGGAGGCTTAGAAACACTCTTAGTCGGTGTGCTTTGGGTGGAATTAGTCTCAGAATAACTTGAATTAGCCCTCCCCATTGTTCTAGTAGACCTTGGAGTCGTGTTTGGCAAACCCCCTCGACTCGGCTGCATTGAATAGCTATTAATATCAGTTCTCACTTCATCACGCGATTCACTAGGAGTTGAGCCAGGCTCATTCCTCTGAGCCCACCCAAATCGATTCTTCGAAGAAAATGTCATTCCTCCTCCATGTTTATCCGGAGTTCGGAGAAGCAAAGTGGAGTCAACATTTTTGGATTTGGGCTTAGTTGGGGTTCTATCAATTTTACTTCTAGTCATTGATACTTCTTGTTCAAATTTAGGAGCTGGGTCTTGAATCGTGTTCAACGGAGGCCTAGATGAGTCAGCGGTAGCTTGACCCGCCAATGAATCTCTAGGATTTACAGGCACATTCTCGATTTCCTCATTATGTTTGCCCGAATTCCGGCGAAGGAATTTGAAATCCCTCAACATCCTGAAATGAATAAAAAATAAAATCATAAATTTTGGAAATTTAATACTTTCTACATTGTTTTCACTAGAGAAATACCTGAAAGTGGAATTGAAGAACAAAATCCGCAGATTTCGAGTCACTGTACCGACCAATAGAGCTGATTTTTTTGTGAAAATCTTGAAAATGAAAACTGGGAGCTTTTTTAGAACATTTTTCTATTTTCACTCACCTGAGTTTGAAATTTTGGGTTTAATCTTTAAAACTGAATAAAAGGTTAGAGATGGGAATCCACGGTTCAGATTGAAAATAGATTTCAAAATGAACTTTAGAATTAAGCGCCTCCCGGTTATGGGATTTGAAATGGGGTGAGGGCTTTTTGGTCAATAGCTTTTATTATTATTATGTCGCAGTTTCAAATTTCAACGGCTATTTTAGCCTTGCCTACGTGGCTTTTAAGTTGTCTTATTCCCTCCTCAGGCCAGGCCCAATTTGGAATGGAATTTTTTCACTAACTGGGCCGGACTAGAAGAATATATTTATGAGGAAATTACATCAAAACCGGATTTAACCCAAAAACAAGTCTACTCCTAGGTATGGATTTGGTATCATTTATACTATTTTTATGTTTCTTTTATTGGATTTTTATTATTTTTAAAAATTTTTAATTTTTAATTGTGAGTTTATTGCTGCTATTTAATTAATTAGACTTATTTAAAGATATAGAAATTAATTTATGTTTCAAAATAATGATAAAATCATGATTTTTAAACTCAACTCGGTTTTTAAACTAGTGAAAGCAAAGGATCATGCGGCAGATGTTCAATCGGAAGTTGAACTGAAATTTAAATAATATTATATATTAAAAATAAATATAATATACATATAACTAAAATTAAACAATGGTATAAATTTAAAAAAAATTATGATTGTATCTTATATCTCAACATAATAATATCCAACATAAATCTTAACATATTAATATCCAATATAAATCTAAAAAATACTCAATTATTTGTCATATATAGATTATATTTAATTAAATCATAGTTAACAATCTTTTCAATTTAATTTTAATATAATTAATTAATTAACAAAAAAAAGTAATGATGGAATATATATATATATATATATATATATAATAATTCAATTGAGCGCTTAAATTAATTAATATATTTTATTAATTATAATTAATATTTAGTTACATTATATTATTTTTTATTTTATTTTTTTTATACTAGGGAGGCTCAATGGGCCGTGGGCTACACAACAGAGGGTAGTTATCCTCTTACACTCGCTAAAAAGGCGAAATCTCACCTAAAGAAGAAGAGAGGACTTGAACCCAAGGCCTCTCACTCCCAAGGGTAATGCTTTTGCCACTTGAGTTAGGTCTCAAGTGTAGTTATATTATTCTATTCATCCGAATATCTTCATATGGAAACATAATAAATAAAAAGTACAATTCAAAAAATAAATAAAGAGTAGTGTTACGCATACTATTTATTATTATTTTCAATTTAAAAAAATTTAAATTTAAATTTAAATTTTTACTTAAATTGAAATATGTACTTACTATCAAATTAAATATATAATTATACATTCTAATTATTTTCATTGTACTCTTATGTATATATATAGTGGTATCATTTTATATGCGTGAAATAATAAATTAATAATCAATAATATTATAATTTGTTGTTTATTTACAGTTTAAAATTTTAAAAAAAGGCAGTAAAAATATATATATATTTTTTTTTTTCACACAGCTAAATATTGAATAATAATACATTATTGCACCTAATTATTTATTTTTTAAAAAAAAATTGTACCTAATTAATTAATAAGTTATAATACGATAAAAATTAATTGGTAAAAAAAAGAAGCAACTCGTAAAATTCAGGATGATCCGGTGAATAAGTTTTTAACGAATTTTAAGAAAAATAGATTTTATGTGTAATTTGATCTGACCCATAAACTAATTCTTAAGTTTTTCGATAGTAGGAGGGTCGGATCGAGTTTGACAATGGCTAAAACATAAAATAATTTTGAAAACTTACCATCTTAATATTTTATCAATATAAATTAAAGAGTATTAAAAGAGGTGCAAATTAATGTTAAGTTTTAGTACTTTTAAGTGTATGCTTTAACAAGAGGGATGGCCAAAAAATTCAGTAATGTTTTTTTATTTAAAGAATTTCAATAATGTTTTAACATGTTATTTTATCAAGTGTTTTTTTTTAATGAAAAAAATATATCGGATGAATAATAATAATAATAACAGTGTTGTTAAAATCGGACCGGCCGGTCAGATTGATTAAATTAAAAATCGGCTACTGATCTGGTTTTTAAGTTACAAAAAATTAAAAAATTATTGAACTAAAAAAACTGGTCCGAATCGGAAAAAATTGGAAAAATCGGTGAATCAGACTGAAATTTGCAAAACGATACCGTTTTGAATTTAATAAAATTTTAAAAAAATGACAAAAATTAAATCAAACCGTAAACTAATAAAAAAATCGATTCAACTTTCAGTTCGATTTTAATAACATTGTATAATAATTATACAATTGGCTGATAGTTGTTTCCTACATATGCCGTTTGATACGCTGATCGGCTAATGGTAATGGGTCTATTGCGGTGCCTAATTATTTTATTTGGCCAAAGACAATAATAATTTTCAGTTCAAAAAAAAGACAATGATAATTTTTATAAAAAAAATGGTCCAAAGATAATTATTTTTAAAAAGAAGTTTTTTTTTTTTTTTTTTTTTTAACTGTTTTAAAGGTTAAAAGCTAGTGATTAGTCTTTCTTTTGAACTTTAAACTACTTTTAAAAAATGTATCTTAATAACCAATAAAATTTTATGTTGACTCCAAGGTTTCATTGTGATTTTGATGATGCAAAATATTATTACTACTAATAAATTTGTTTACTATTGTTGTTGTTAGTAGGTAATCTTTGATTGATGCAATTAAGTAAAAATTTGAATCATGAAAACGAAAAGAGCATGTGAAACCAAGAAATTCATGTGAAGAAGGATAATCTC
>CATKHJ010188893.1:0-17823 GCA_949750685.1 Vernicia montana
GGATTACAATTTTATATATATATATATATATATATATATATATATATATATATATATATATATATATATATATATATTAAATCAATTTAAAAAAAATACTAAAAATAAAATATAAATGATTCTAAATTTTGTTTAGTGGTGTCACTGTGCACTGAATTTTTTTTAGTATAAATGATTCCAAATTCCAAATTTATTTTTATTTTTATATAAATTAAAATTTATTTAGAAGTCCATATTATTAGTTGAATAAATTTAGTTATATTTTTTGTATTTTTAAAATGATCTTTAAAATAATTTTATTATGTTATTTGAAATAAATATATTATTATTTGAAAATTAAAAACAAAAAAAATTAATAGATATATTAACAATGTAGATGAGGTCACAATATAATTTGAGAAAAAGGAAAATTTAAAATACACATAAAATTTAGAAAATTTTAAACATTTAGATTTGAAAAATAAAAATCAAGTAAATTTGAAAAACATATCAACAATTTAAGTGGGACACAATATATATTTCAGTAATAGCAAAACGTAAAAATTATAAAATTTTTAGTGGAATTATGTAATATTTAATAATTCATATAGATCAGTAGAGTTCTTAAAAATTTCAATGAGATCACGTGATTTCACTGCTCATAACATGCCGCCGACCCTGTATATATATGGATAGATTATTGGCAGAACTTTTTTTTTTTTATTAGAGATAGAGCAATATTTTTTTAAAAAAACCTTAAACTGATAAAATTGCCCTTTATAATTTATAAATAACCTCATCTATTCCCATTAAAGTAGAAGCAAATCAAAGGCAATCGACTTAGCCAAATGTTCAATCTCCAGATTCTACACATAATATATAAACCTAATCAAAGAATTTGATTGACAGAATAATGTTGAAATTACCATGAATATAAGAAATATAAAGGTTTGAAGCTGTTTATAGCGAAAAAGCCATCACGTGAAAGAAAACCAGAAATTAAAGCAATGATTAATGGTAAAACTAAAATATATAAATTGTGAAAATTCTGTAGAGATCTTAATTAAATTCAATGACAAAAAATTTCAACAATTATCTAGAGAATACACAACCGACAAAATAAAAAAATAGTCTCAAGTGGATTTTTGATAAAAAAAATTAATTAATTCCTTCCCCTGCAATATTAATTAAGACTAGTACCATCCAATCTTCATATAATCATAAATGTAACACTAGCACAGAGAGAAAAAAAAAATTAAGGAGTTGCTCAAGTTCGACTTTTAGATTTATTTATTTATTTTATTTATATTAAATTGTATTTTTAGTTTTTTTTTTTAATTTTATTTTGATTACATTATATTATTTTTCGTTATGACCTAACAAATTATATCCTCAGTGTTTTCAGTGCATTCCATTACTAATAATTTTCTTGTATTTTTTACTGTTATTCAAAATTGTCAGCTGAAAAAATTCCAAAAAGAAAAAGATATATGGGAATCCTTACTTCCTGATTTCACATGAACTGATACTCCAAGCCCAAAGATTCCTTTGCCCATCACCTTACTAAGCAATGGCAAAACGATAGCAATAATGATCAAAAAGGAATGGACCTCCAAGGAATAAATACTAAGAGAATAATTAATTAGGGATCCACAATTTTTCTTCTGATTTTTTTTTCATTGTGGTAAATTGGTATTATAAATTAATTTTTATTCATTATATAAATATATGTTGGATCCATAATTGTAGTCGACTTAGCTTTAAATTATTGGGTTAAAATTTTATTAATTATTTTAGGCCAATAAATATAAATTAGAGTCTGAGTAATTAAATTAGAGTTCATGAAAATTAGCACGTAGAAGCTGATTGAAGATTGGTGTAAATTCAAGAAGCCTTCAATGGAAAAAGGAACAATCAACAATCAATCAATAAATCAACAATCAATTATCATACTATCAAATAAATATGAAACAACAAATTATCTCAAGCTCTAAATTTTTTATTTAATTCTTGTCAATTTCTCAATATTTCAAAGCTTTTTATCATTTATTTTATCAAACTTTATATTTCTCATTTGTCATTATAAGCTAAGAAAACAAAAACAATTAAGCCAAATATATATATATATATATATATATATATATACATCATTCATCAATAATTGAAGCACATCACCAGTAGGGACCTGAACTAAATGAACTCCCCCTCTCAACCTGCAAAGCCATGTTGGCAAGCTTATCATCAACCATAATTAAAATAATTAATTAAATATTTGAATAATTATTTTGTCATAGAATAAAAATTAAGATTAGTTATTAATTGATTTTCTTAATAAGTTTAGCCCCAGAAAAAAAATATATCTGATTCCGCCATGAAGCCATATATATGCATGTGAAAGAGCAAAGCATCATGGAAATGTAGCATCCATATGGAGTTTTTCAAGATTGTAACACAATGCATTTTCAATTCCTAATTGATTAATGAGATCAACTTCCCAATTGCTTATAAGTCCAAATCATAATACAGTGATTAAGCAAATACTGAAGTCAATGGTCATAAAAATAAATAAATAAGTGAAAATGACTCATAATCAATGGATAAAATTAAACTTGTATTTAGTAAAAAATGAGATTAATTAATTCCAAGAGGAGATTACTAAAACAACTTCTTTAATGGAGTTTAAAAATAAAAAGAAAGAAATAATCACAATGTTATTTTTGAAATTGGCGGTGGACTAATTACTATACATCAAGTGTTTGTAATAATTAATTAAACAAATTTTATATTTTTATATTTGATAATTTGTGTTTTGTCTAATTTAAAATGGATGTGGAAATTGAAGAGAATAGACAAATTTTTGATACAATATTGAAAATATTAATCAAATTGATTACTAGTCAACAAACGAGCTTCAAATTATAGTATTATTACTAGTGAAATATTATTTTTTTTCTTCCATTTCACAAGCTTCCTATTGCTCTATAAGTGGATTGATAAAGATAGGCTATCTAATTCGTTTTATTAAATTAATAATTCAGTGATTATAACATACTTATATTATAATGCCAAATTAATGTGGTGTTTTTTTTTTTTTTTTTTTCCTCGAGATACAAGGGAAGGTAAAAAGCCACAAGAAAACAACACCAAGCAAACGAGACTCACGCTCTAAACTTTTAGGCCAACAAACACCCATGTAATCCCTCAGCAGCACCTGTGACACAAAGTTTGGACAATCTGCCAACTCAAAATAGCCTTTAGGAAACTCTAATATTTGCCGAACATCAGCAGCTCCATTCCCTTCTCTGTAAACATGTTGTTCTTTGAGTATTTGATGCATATTTCACTGTACTTAGGGGGTGTTTGATAACCCAACTTATTACTTAATTTAATATTTTCAGCACTTATTAATTTTAAGATGATTTGATAACATAAAATAATTTTAACTTAAAATTTTCAATTAAGTCAAAAACCACTTAAAATGATAAGTTAAAATATTTAACTTAAAATTTCTACTGAATACAATAAGTGATTAAATTTTTAAATAATTTACATTTTAAAAACTATATCACTTATATTATTCAACACTTAAAATTCAGCACTTAAATTTTCAACACTTAATTTTCAGTTTTACCAAACACCACCTAAGCATAAAGCCTCTTTTGTCAGTAAGGTCAAAGGCAATCTCCTTTCTTTTATGATAACTGCCAATGTCGCCCCCCAAAATAATAATAATAGTAATAAATCCCTAAAAAATAATTGTAGTAATAATAGTAATAAATCCCTAAAAGTAATTATAGTAATAATAATATATTTGGCAGTATTCACTCCAAGAGGCTACTTTTATTTTTCCAAATGCCTCTTTCACTCCCACTAATTTACAAAAGTTTAACTTTTTATTTTTTAAATAAAATATTAATTTTAACCTTTTATTTTATAAATAAATTTTAAAATTTTTTCACTTGCAATTATTTCTTTTTTCAAATAAAAATTTTATTTTTATGACATAAATGAGACTTATGCTAAAATTTATGAATTTATTTTATGAATTTTTAAAATTTAAAAGAATAAACTAGACGTTTAAATAATGAAAGTTAAAAAAAAAATTGATTTATATTTTATTATTTCATTGGTAATTAAAAAAAATATGATTTTATCAAATGATTTATGAATTATATTGTAATATACTTCCTATTTGGAAATAAATTTCATTTTCTTAAAAAATTTTAATATTTTTTATTACATGTTGAATTTGTTGTATTATCTTTGTGAGAAATGGTTTATTTTCATAAAAAAAATTTCTTTTGTAATTTTATAAATAAAAAATGCTAAATACTAAATGCTCAAAGAAATAAAAAATAAAATAAATTTATTTACAAATTTACTTTAATTTTATGCCAAAAATAATTTTTTTATTTCTACCTATATTCTTATTTTTATTGTTAAAATTGTTATAAAAATTGATTTTTGTTATATAAGAATTTATTTCATTTTTTTTCCATAAATTGCCAATAGAAATAAGAAAAAAATTATAAATCAATTCACTCTGGACGTGATACTTTTTATGTAACATGTTAGGGAAAAAAAAAAAAAAGTCAAAACTTATTTTTAAAATAGAAGATTAAAATTGACATTTTAAAAAATATAAAACAACATAACTTACAATATATATTAAAAGCTCTAAAATGAAATAATGCGAGTGAAAAAAATGTAGAGCAGCGAAAATAAAAATATTGAGTATAATTCCATTACTATAGATTAATTGTATAAGAAAAATGAAAAAAAAATACAAAGGCATTAACCTATTATTTTATTGTGGAACTCTTTCATAAAATAAACATTTTTTTTTCAATATATCGAAATTTAAATGAATTACAAAATAAAATAAATTTTATCTTTTTCATAAATTCAACCTATTTTATCCAGGATTCTAATTCAAGACTTAGGAATCCTGTGAGATAAAATAAATTCTTTTAATATATAATATTTAAAAAATTAGACTGATAGAGAGATGTGAAAAAAATAATGTATTTTTTTCAAGAAATATTATATATAATATATATATCAAGAATGAATGTGTCGTATAATAAACTAAAAATTAAATCAAATATTAATTGTAAATGAAAACAATGTGATATGAGCAAAAACAAAAACTAAAGTCTCATTGGCTGAAAAGGATAATGCTTGACAAGAGCTGATCTAAAGCATATACATTGTCTACAACAGCTTACCAACCTCTGCCATTAAAAGAAAGAAAAGCATAGCATTGGTCGTTTGGTAGAGAAAACTAGTACAATTTTCGCACCAAGTGGGGGGGTGGGGTAAGGGTTTTTTTTTAAATTAAAAATTATTATTATTATTATTATTAGCCGACACAATCAAATGATTTTTGGCCTTAAACAAAAACAATCCTTTTGGCAGGTTTTGTTTAAATCTTAATTAACTTGCCTTAAATATGATGATTAGTGAATTTACAAGACAAGCAAGCTTTACATTTTAACCACTTAATTGATTATTTATCTTGTTAGTAATTATCAACCTAATTAAACAAGTAATTATTAGTTGAAATAAACTCAATTAGTAGACATGACTATTATAGATGGCATGAGATTGACATATGGACTTTTCTTTTAATAAACCCAAAAAAAAAAAACATTATTTGTCACACATCTCATTCCATGTATATAGATAGATGTTTTAAGAAACAGCTAGCTAACAAGCTAATACATTCCTATTAAATTAATATAAGGAATGTTCTTAGAAATCAATATTTTCTCGTCATCTTGAATCATGGATTTAATTGTACATATATTGCCTGCTTAGTAATAGACAATCCATCTACACCGCAGGTTTCTTTTTTTTTTTTTTTTTTTTTTTTTTTTTTTTTATTATATAAATTTAACTCCGACTAAAATTTAAATTCAATACCTTATAACTCTAAAAATAACTGTAACTAAATCAAAGGCTGGTTGATACACCGCATGTTCTGTTTTACTATTACTGCTACTACTATTATTGTTATTATTTTGAGATGGTTCCCTTTAAAAGATTTCTAATTCTAATGTCCTCTAAAATATACCTTTTGGGAGTTGGGAGTTGTGCTTTCTTGACAATAAAAGTAGGATATATGTATATATATATATACTTGATTTAGAGGGACGAATCAAGTTCCCCGTGTGGTGGACCTTAGAAAAAAGAAACATGTCGGTAGAGAAACTTATACTTAAGAATTTAATTTTATACATGTCTATATACATATTGAAAGCATTTACAGGCTTAATTTAGCTTGACGGTAAATATAAATCTACTATTAAGATTGATTTCGGATTCGAATTCTGTCTTTAAACAGAGAAGTTCAATCCTGATAAAATCATGAACCCCACTAGCCACTAAAAGCTGTTTCCAAATAGCCATCCGCTAGTCCTACAAAATTCATTATTGCTCCACAATAATGAGTTTTTTATTTCTTAAAAAAAAAAAAAAAAGGTCTAATTTACTGTATAACTGGACTAACTGTAAGCTTTGTTCACTTAAAATCTGGCTGCTGGTTGAAAGATCTAATTTAATAATAATGCTGAAATTCAACAAATGGCACATTTGAAATTGAAAATATTAACTTGAACAACAAATGGCACTTAAGTTGACTCTTGTAGTCTCTTGCTTGTTACATTGGTGTCCATAAATTATGAGTCTGGCCCTCTAAAATCATATAGAATCATCAGAGATTAAACCATCCGTTATTAAGAGTAATTTTTCTAAGCTCTAATATTGAAATCTAAATCCCAATGGAACCCACTATAAAAGCTCACAAAAAAGGTTTTTAAGTATTAAGTTTAATTCCCATTTGAAATTAGTTGGCCACCGTGTGGTAGACCTCCGCTGGCCACATATATATCAGATGTGTTGGAAAATAAATTCTTGATTAAACAATTTAGGTCATATCATCTTTTCCACAAATTTAGTCTTTTAAGTCCCTCTTTCACACAACATATAAACCTCATTCAATTGCAAATCGGGAAGCTTTAATTTTCTGTAGCAAAGGTTAATTCAAGTATAAACTGAGCTATTGAACTAATAACCTTAATAGTTGAGTATCTATTTTATAATGCAAGAAATTAAGAATTTGTACTTGTTAATCCTAAAATTAGCCTAAACATATTAATTAGAATTAATATCTTTAAATTATTTTAATTAGGGGCCCTTTGTTTTAGTTCCGCCAATACTAAATCTTGAGATTCATGCAATTAATTTAACCTAACTTACTGATATATAGATGACGCTCAACTGTCAATTAGAGATCTGTGCAATAAAATTAACATGAATTTTTTCAGTATATAAGCGGCTGACACCATTAATTTTGGTTTAGAAATAAGATATATAAGCTGCAAGAACTGTCAATCAATGATAAATATATAAGTTGAACTGTCAATCTTAGAACGAATATTTAAATTGCAATGAACCGTCAAGAGGTGATCATACAAATTTAGAGTAAAATATGTTTTTATTGATGTGAGTAATAAAAAATATATGAAAAATCCTTACTTACACTAAGTATATAAACTTACCTCATACACCAAACCAATGAGTGATTAAATATTTTAACCAATATGATTTTTTTATCTATTTTTTACCAAGTGAAAAGACACCGATATATTTTTTTGCTCTATATATTATTATCTTATTAAATTGATATATGCACCCGATGTAAATAAAAATTTTTCAAAATATACAATGAGTTTACAAGCTTATTTATAGAATACTTATAAGTGTACTATTATAATTACAATAAAACTAATCTATTTTGTCAATTTACAATAAAGTTTGGCTCACTATGCACATCCAGATTCGTTGCTGTAAATCTGGGTCTATTTGCATGAATTTGCCCTAAATTCAGATCTAACCAAAAGTATTCGACCTAACCACTAAATTTGAGCCCACGTTAACAATACTCAAGAAAAAAACAAGCACTGTGAGCTCTGAGGCAATTTTAATGGAGTTGGAGACACACACCTCAAATGAAAGTCTTCTCGTCCAAGATTTTGCATTGGGCTATTCAGTTATCGAGACTCAAAAACATGCTTAAGAATGTCTCTGACAATTTGCAAAATATCCTCTTCTTTGAATGAGGTCACAAACTTTACTGCATCCACCAATAAAATTCTCTCCATTAATGCCTCATATCTCTGTTGGAAAATCCATCAGATATCTTACAAATAAATAAATCAAAATTTAAGGACTTTCACATGCCAAAATATTTGATGAATACTAACATATTACACAAGTTTCTACACGTGGGAGTTAACATACAATCCATTTTCTATGTTTGAGAGATGGATTAGGAAAAAAATTGTTCAGATTATTCATAGTGGAGCCCACCCAATGTAGTTAAAGACATTAAACCTTAAAACTCAATCTAGTAGACACTTGACTGTTCCATAAGTGATCATGACCTAGTAGAAAATTTTTAATAAAGATTTAGCAAGATAACAAACACAGGTTGATTAGGCTTATGACTATATTCTAGTTCTGCCAAACTTTAAATAATAGTAGGTTTGAATAAGATTAAGTTTAGCCAAAGGAAGCTTCAAATAAGACAAGCTTTACAACTATGCACTATTTAATAATAATTCTTCTAGAAATAAAATATTTATAACCATGATTGAGAAAATCAACAACCTTTATTTAATTGTTGTGTAATATTCACACCCATATATACAAGATATATTATACTTGTGTGTAATGTTAACCTAGAGAGAGAAGCCAAAAAGGATAATCAATATATTAAAAGTAAAAGCAATGCAGAGAGCAAACAACTGAGTACCAGAAAAATACAGAACAATGATAACAATTATTTAAAAGTAGAAATACAGGAAGGACCCAACAACTAGGTAGAGTAGGTAGCAAAGCAAGAAGAGCATCAATCTTTCTTGAAAGTAAGATAACTAAAAATGGGGTGCCAGTAGGTCCAAGTGGAGCCCCTTCTAATTTGATTTATGATCATCCTGCTAGCATCAATTATCAAATATTATGTTTGTTCACACTGGATAAAAACTATTATACTGTATAGGAGTCATAGACAGCCTGTTGAAGGAATCCCCTCCTACCATCATCACCCACCTTAATCATACAACTCCATAGCTTGTTATATACACTCACTTGGTAAATCTTTACTCTTTGATTTTCTTTTTTCCATGAAAATTCTATACAGGCTGGCTAATTTTACACAAGGCTGCTCTTGTTTCATATTGACTACTGGATACTGGTGAAGGGACATCTAAACAGAAACAGCCAAAAACCTTACCTACCTATTAAATCAAAGGTACATCCAGTGAGGAAGAGGATGACTAGTTCAAAATAAAATGGGACCATCGGGAACTGGTGGATCATATGGTTTAATGGATGATCCTAGTCACTTCTGAAGCTTGGTCTAAAATTCCCGAAAATTTAGCTTTTTATAATTACATGGGCAACCTATGGTGTATGAATTTATATTAAGCAACACATAACCCATCATTTGAAAATCATTGAAAATAAGAAATATAACATTTCATGTTAGTGGATTATATAGTTGCAACAGTTGTATAGGTAAAAATATAAATTACACAAAGTACCAATGAAGATGAATAATGATTTTGTGCACAAGTTGGCATATGCTGATATCGGTCATTAAAATTATGTAAAGTATGCTGACTCAATGGCTGAAGTACTCATGCACACATAAAAACGTACATACTAAATATATTTGCCAAAAAAAAGCCCATCTTTATATGAAGTTGGATTCTTCATGTATTCATTGTCTTCTTAAAATGTGACTGATTGGTGATCCATCAAATAGAAGCCTAAAATGTAATGCTTTAAAATCTCAATAAGATACTTTTAGTTCTTTAATTTCAAATATGACAAAGACCTCTACAACATAGATATAACTGGGGTTCTGATCACAGTTGCATTAATTGGATTGGGGTTCTGTCTCTTCTCATACAAAAAAGGTTTGCTGTGCACGTCTACATTGAATATTTTTGTCTCATAAAAGAGTAAATATTGTCTATGCAAGACAAAAATTACATATGGCAAGCATAATAAAAATTCACTTATAGGCTTCAAGGTACATAAGATTTGGATCTATTCAAATATCTATACTAATACGACTCACAACTCAAAAGGAGAGAGGTCAATTTGAAGAAAAGAAACCAGGATTGGGACCCATAAATTGGAGATACTGTGGATACAGCCTGTAGGGCAACAAGGGAGGAATTAATCCAAACTAAAGACTGAAGAAACAAAAGGAAAAGCACAAGCTAAGGCTATAGTGACAATCAGCTTCTACATTTGTGATATAGTGTCAGCAGTGATTTTATATGATCATGTACAAACTGTATCATGGACCACAGTCCACAAACGTTACGTTTAATGGTGGACCACCAGATTGATGGTTTGATATGGCTGGTAGTAAGTAGTCAATCTTTGTTGGCTAGCTGAGTCAAAGATGATTGTACTAAAGAAGAGCAAGTACTCAGTTTTCTAGGGCAATAAATTGGAACTCGGTTTACAGTTTACACTTGTCAAGCAAGATTTGGGAATATAAGAGTAAATGAAGGTCAACGAGAAATTTCTTGTCTAGACTGGGGGTGTATGTACACCCATCTCACATGAGATGAGCTCCACTTGTACCTTGGAGCCCACCAGGTCAACAAGTGCTTCAGTGACACAAAACAATGATAAATGATATATGAGGGTATTGCATGTTCAAGACCTCTTTAGCTCCAACTTCAATTGGTATCATGGCCCAACAACAAAAATGGGACTGACTAACAAAAGGGCTCAATGTGGAACAAAAAATTTCAAGCCCAAATAATGTCAAACTGGAAAAGAAAACGTTGCAAATTATTTAATACTACGGCATCTTCAAATCATGCTACTGTACTTCATTTGGGAACCTAATTCTTTGAAGACTATATCTGGGAATCTACAAAGCTAATTAAAATATACCAGAATTTAGACTTAGAATAAGAAGAAAAAGAAAAAGAGCAAGGACCAATATGTATGCACCATATTTTCATAAGAGATAGCAAATTTTATGGCAAATATCATGACAATGAAAGTCAGCATCACAATGTGGTCGCATTTACCAACACTACCACAGCCCAAGAAGTGGGATTGGCTAATTGCTGCGCACGAGTACATCATTTACCATATCAAAAAACACAGGATAGTAGGTAAGCCATGATATTCTCCATGAAGATTTAGCACCACAACAATAGAAAAGTGTCTTCAACCAAACGGATGCCTAGAAGAATAAGTTTTGAATTGGGAGACTGCTTAGGCTTACGGTTATTACACCACCTAATTTGTAAATAGTGATGAGGCCTAAATTTTATTTCTGTAACAGAGCATCCTACAGGCAAACTATAGCTCTAAACCTGGTAGAATGGAGAAAACAGATATATATAGCAGACCCTACTAACTTGAGATTAAGGCTTAGTTGAGTTGAAGTTGCATCCTATAAGCCTCCAGTTTGTTTCTTCTACCACATTCATTTTGAGGAATGTCAGCAGGACTTCAAAATTCTTTGAAAGACTAGCACATTTCAAATCAGCAAATTGGCTAGTGGTACATCAATTATCAGTTGCTAGTTGCATTCTGAATCTCCCAAGTCCCCAGCCAAAAATGTTTCATATGTTCTGATTTTGATCCATTGGCAATGCTTTATCA
This sequence comes from Vernicia montana, assembly GCA_949750685.1. Classification (NCBI taxonomy): domain Eukaryota; kingdom Viridiplantae; phylum Streptophyta; class Magnoliopsida; order Malpighiales; family Euphorbiaceae; genus Vernicia; species Vernicia montana. Next base: position 11,689 of record CATKHJ010188893.1, read on the forward strand.
TCCTACAACCAATGATTCCACACTAAAATATATCCTTGCAAGTCAGACATTTCATTCAGGGACTTTCCCAGTTGCAACAATCTGACTACCACCACCATTAAAGCCTCGACTATGTAGTTGAGGCATGTCCCTGTTAACCTGGATACATTGTTTAGATTGAGGGTCTCAACCATGTGCAACAACTGCTGTGGGTGCCAGTAATCAGGGTGTACTATTAGATCTAAATATTCACTAAGGTCTATCATCGTACCAAAGCTAATGCTAAGCTAAAGAATAAGATAGACTATCTGAAATTAAAAGGGTAAATATGTCTCAGGCTTAGTGTTTACTGTTTAGGATAACTAATAACGTCGCAACCTTGCATCAAAAAGCAGAACATAACTCAAAAAGAAATCAATGCTCTGGCACTCCCTTTTTCATAAATATAATACTAAGAAAACCTGCTGCATCACCTTATACACTGCATAAACTTGTTTTACCGGCTAAATTGCAAACTCTAATAGATTAAATTCCGCTAAAAGTTCTCCTCATTCCACCAAGACTCGTGAGTTAATAATTGAAGCCAAATTCACAATATTTATTCAGAAGCCATAACCACCATGCTATGCCATGACTTTGGAAAGTATTTGATTCCCCAAAACACTAATTGAGTTCCAATAAGATAAAAATATTTCTAGTAGAGAGCAAAACAAATCGCACTGGTTAAATTAATGGTAAAGCCTCCTCAATAGCTATAAATAGAAATACCTTAATAAGGAGTATATTCATTTCTTTGATAAAAATTATTTGGTAGGTTCTTGCCAATTCTTTCCACCTTCTAAATGCCAAACACAGTATGCTTGGTCATGAAGTATGATAAGAATTGAGAAGGATTTTGAATTCAAGTTGATAACTGAAGTTTCAAGAAAGAAACATAGAGATCCAAAACCTATTATGATCTTTAAGTGCACTAAACCAAGGAGGTGCCATTTTTTCATTCAAAGACAAATATCATTGATAAAGATATCATATGAAACAACAGGAGAGGAAAAACTTCAGGCACAAATTCACTCAGAATTAGTGATAAAATACGTAATGTCCTATATATAGGAGCAATCTGTTAATTATCACATTATATGAGTCAAAACCAGAGGTGATGGACAATAAGAAAGCTCAGACAACTAGATGATATCTGCACAAACCAGCAAGTGCACTATGTTTAACACTTTAAATTGCAAATTTAACTGGGAAAACTAAAGGATGAACTGAATTTAACATTTTGCCAAGATCAAACATAACAATGGGAGGGAGATTTCAGACCTAAGATATTCTTGAGAGCAAATATTTACAATATACTTGTGGTCAAATACCAAACTGATATCTGCATTGACATCTATAATCAATGTCTAAACAAATAAACAAGTGAAAAGAAATGTTCTGAAATTGAGCCTGCACCACTTCCTAGTAAGGCAAGCTGACCGATAAGCCCAAAATATTTAATTAAACAGTTAGAGAAAATGGAATGTGTATACAAATTTTTTCCTTGTATAATTTTTATCCCAAGTTTATCACTAGGTTCTATTTAATGGGCTTTGGAAATCTGAAAGCAGGACCAAGTATCAGTCATGCCATAATGAGTTCACTGTCTTTGTTTGTTCAATTTTCAAAAAGCAGGGAAAATATATTAATGGGAAGGAAAAAATGGTGCAGTTTAAAATGAATCTTACCCCAAGGAAGAACAGGAAATTTCCATATCTGTTTAGGTACAGTAATAACATATGAGGCAACCTGGCAGAGATTGAAATCTATTACATCTTGCTAAAGGTAGAAGAAGAAGGTATATGTAAATTTGCTCCAGTAGAAAGTAAAAAATTAGAAGGGGATAGGAAAACATGCCAAGGTAGATGCAGCAAGAGAATGAGGAGAACTATAAAGAATTGATGTGTCCTCCTTTTCATAGAGAAGATCCATGATATCCATGCATGCCTCGATGTCGACAAGTTCCCCAACTTTTGCCACTTTCCTGAACTCAAAAGATACAGAAAACCATGCATTTAGGCTAAAAGTAGTCAATCCAAACAAACATTAATTCACATCATACTTGATCTCTGGCTTCTTAGTGAAATTATTTTTATTACCTGAACTGGTCTAGGAGGTCTTCAAGGAAAATGAAAGCAATATTTCCAGCACCAATCTCATAATTCAATACCTTAAGAGTCCAATATCTTAACCATCTGAATTGAAGTTAAAATTGAGCAAGAAACCCTAATAATTATATGAGATTTACCTGCAAAAATACCAGCTCCTGTACAATGGCCTTGTTAACCACTCATTCACTCAAGTAAATGACAATTAAAATAGAAGATAACTAGCTTACTGCTTGGAAGAAGTCTCGGGCCGTAAAATGTTGTTCTTGAATGCTCTTGTCACCAAAGGTCTTCAAACTTTTGACAGACAATGGATGAGAATCATGTACCTAAAGAACATTGATATGATTATCATTTATCAATTTACAATTGTGCAAGACTGAAAGGAGAATTATTAAAGGCAAAGTCATAGCTTACTTTGCTGGAAATCCATATAGAAACAAGTACAAACAACTGCAAATTGCTCTCTGTCAAGGGTTGCAAAAGCCAGTTTCCAATGTTGTTTTGCTTTTGCACCATAAACCTTTACAAGAAGAATACAGAGACTGTATAGCATATAAATTATGGATAAAACTAACTAAATCCTTAAACAAATCAAGTGAAAATACAAAAATCAGATTTACCTTGAAAGAGAGGGGCCGAATCGATCAACGAAGAGAGCCAATGCAGTGTATTTGACGATTGGAGTAACTTCGAGATGCTGTAATTTACAAGTAAAAAGCTACATTAAATTGCAGAGGGAATAAAAATTTAAAAATAAAAATATGAATACCGACATGAGCAGAATCAATTAGGAACTCCACGGCTCGAAGGCGAAGATTAGGAGAGCGGTCATCGCAATTGCTCCACATCTTCTCTTTCAACCATAAAACAAACAAAAACACAGAAATTTGGTGATGGATTTTTTGAGCGCTTAAGAGCTTAATGCGAATGCGAAACTGACATTTTTGTTCAACCACGAAGAGGAGATTTGCCGCTCATTTATTATTACTTCACGCGCCAATTGTGAATAATGTTTTTACCTGTCGTTTTTTTTGTTCATGAAGGTGTTCAAAATGAACGACTGATCGTTCGTATAGAGAGGCGGTCGTTTGCGAATAAATGAAATTGGTCGCAATAATCTATATTAAATTCATAATAATTCCTACACTTAGAAAAAAAAAAAGGCCTTTGTAACAACACTAAAAAATATTATACAATAAGCAAGAAGTGAAAAAAATATTTATTGATGAAATAAATATAAAATACTTATATTAATATTTAGCCTAAAAAAATTTAATTAGATAGCCCCCACACTAGTTTTATGAAATCCAAATTATTCCTTAACTTATTACACTTGATTTTAATATATATAGTCAATTATTAGATTAAGACTATATAAAACTTACACCAATTAAATAAACCTAAAACAAAATAAGTAATAAGTTGAAATGGGACTCACACCAATTAAAAAAATTTAAAGCAACCTAAGTAACATGTTAAGAATTTACCTACTATCAAATGTAAAAAGGAAGGTTTATAGATAAACACTACAAGAAAATGAGGAATTAGGGACAATTTACTTTGCAAAGCCTTCAAAATCATCCTTTATAGTGTTATTTTAGAGACATTTTGAAAATAATGTCACTAGTTAACCTTCCACAACTCCCACCCTTAAAAGTTTTTAATTAGCAAGGCAATGAAATTCGTTTTTAAAAATTTATTTTGTGACATTTACTTAAAATCGTCTTAAAAAGTCTTGAACATGATTTTAAATTAATCCCCGCTTTTTTTCCCCTTCTCTTTAATATCTAAACACGCTTAGAAGCATGGTTACATTTTCTAGGTTGCCGCCAACTTAAAAAGGGAAGGTGCTGAAATTTTATTTTCTCCCTCCATCTATAATTCTCTAGGGTTTTTTTTTTTTTTTTTTAAATTAAACTAAGGCTATATTTGGCTCATGGAATAGCCAATGAATATAATAGCTATTTCATATGGAATAGTTATTCCAAGTTTTGGTTCAAATTTAAATAAAGAATAATTATTCCATGAAATTATTATTTTTCAATTTTGTGAAGTACATATTCCATGATGAATTGAAAAATGACTATTCCACAATTTAAAAATAACATATTTTCTTATTTGATCATCTTATATTATCCACCACCTCCACCCCACCCACCACCACCTGCCACCACTACCACCACGCACCATCACCACTCCCCACCACCCACCACCACACACACACACACACACATATATATATATAGTAAATTCAAATGAGAACAAAAACACAAGAATAGAAAATAAAGATGAAAATTTTTTTTATTGCTTTTGGATGTATTTTACAAGATTATGATAACCTCTATTTATAAGATAGAATCCACCATAAGTTACAAAAGTATTTATGGTGTAGTAAAATTAAACTTAATTACATGAGTAGTGGGTAGTGGGATAGATCAAAGGGCAAAGAAGAGGTATGGACATCCATATATTTATAACACTCTCTCTTGGATATTCATTACACAAATATATGCCTTATTAAAATCTTACTAGAAAAAAACTCAATGGGAAAAAAATTCTAGTGAAGGAAAAAGAGTATACTAAATTAGTGTATAATATGCAATAAAACCTGCCTCGTTGAAAATTTTGCTAAGAAAAACTCAGTGAGAAAAACTCTGGTCAAGGAAAAGAGTATAGTGCATATATCCCCCCCTCAAATTAATATCACTTAAGATCTCTATATCTTTGCATTCCAATACCGTGCATTAACTTCTCAAATGTCACGGTTAGTAAAGACTTTGTGAATAAATCTATCAGATTATCTTTTGATTGAATTTGTTGAACATTTATGTCACTATTTTTCTGAAAATCATGTGTGTGAACCCTGAAATCCGCACCGTCTGAACCCTCGGACATGCGTCTAAGCCTCGAAAACTGAAACGAGCGAGAACGGGTCGGAAAAACCACCGAACCAACCCGTCGGACCCTGGAGGACCGCACATGGGCTGTGCGGTTCCGCACAGGGCCTGTGCGGTCCACAATTGGCCCTGTGCCGTCCACTTTGCTGCGCGGTCCGTTTTTCTCCCCTGCGGTCCAGAATTTCCCGTGTGCGGTCCCAGAAGTGCTGTGTGCGGTCTCGGGCAAAAAATCATTAATCCCACATCGAAAGTGGACAAAAATTCACCTATCCTCTCTTTCTATATAAGCCTACCCCCCTAACCCATCTAACACACCTCAACTCACTCAAAGCTAGCTAAATTGAGCCATTTTGCTTGAAAGCTAGCCATTCTTTAAAGGCTTGGTTCGAAAAGAGCTGCCTTTTAGTTCTAAACTTTGGTTCTTGTTTGGTGGTCTGTGGTTTCTCTCAATCCAGTTCGAGAGAGTCCTAAGTGCCGCCTGAGTAGCCATTAGGAGGCTTTGGTTCCGCCGAGACGAGTCAAAGTGGAATTGCGATCCGGTCACCCGCTCCGTCCATACGTCCCGAAGCGTCATCAAAAGGTATTTATATTCTTCCTTTTTCTTTTATTTATTTATTTGTCTGTTTTCTTTGCTTGCTTTAGTTTGCTTTTAGTTTTCTTTTTAGCTTAGTTTCTTTATTGCTAGTTTTTAGCTTAGTTTCTTTATTTCTAGTTTTCGCTTAGCTTAGTTTTCTTTATTGCTTTGCTTCCCTTTTTGCATGTTCCCCTTTCCTTGCTTCCCTTTCTTTTAAGTTCTTTTATTAGCTTAGTTTATCGCTTTTATCCTCTTTTCTATAATATGATCCCTTTTTCTTTAATCCTTTTCCCTTAATCGCTTTCTAAAGGCATGTTAATTAGAACTGAAATAATTAACTTATTCCGACCCTTTTTGCATGTTAATTAGAATCTGAATTAATTAACTTATTTCAATTAAATCAATGCTCTTTTGCTTGTTAATTTAATCTGAATTAATTAACTTGTTTCAATTGAATCAATGCTCTTTTGTTTGTTAATTTAATCTAAATTAATTAACTTGTTTCAATTGAATCAATGCTCTTTTGTTTGTTAAT
>CATKHJ010188930.1:0-14911 GCA_949750685.1 Vernicia montana
AAAACAAAAAATATATATATAATTATATATGTATTCGATGTAAAGTCTGATAAAGGAAGATCTCTTGAGTCCGACGATCTTGCAAAGTTGTTTAGATTGAAGTAAAGGCCCAACACAATGATAATTGGCCTACATTTCTTATGCTTCTATAAGTTTTGAGAAGTGTTTCTTGCAAAATATTATGATGTTTCTAACTTTATGAAGTCTTTGGAACCTTTGTGATATCCTATTCATTTCATTCTTTAGCCACATCACTATCTCCTCTGCCCCATTACAACCGATATTAAAGACCTTTTGATCTCAGGTGGTGCCTTCAGTGTAGTGGGGATTTGTATCAAAGGGGGAGCTTATGATGCTTAATTCCTTATTAGAAGTCAGATAGTTGTTATTATAAGGATTATGAAAATTTTACTTGTTTGAAACAGGCACATCATATTTACCGTTGATATTGGTCATTTCACATACACACTTGAGTATGATTGTTGTAAAATGAATTAACTTTTGAATAAATATGGATTTGATTTAATGCTTGTTTGATTTCAAAACTGTGATCACTTATTATTCTCTGAGGTAAACAGCTGAAAGTTTAGATTTTTACAGGTGTTTGTGGGTATCACCATTGGAAGCCCTCACGAGACTACAACTCATCTTCTATGGGATCACCTAGGGATTTAAAGACTTGTTGCATATGCTAAATGCAATCGTGATTTCTTACGAAAGTGGATTAGTTTAGGTTTTGTATTTTTTTTTTTAGTTTTGCTCGATGACAAGCAAAATCTTAAGTTTGGGGATGTGATAACTCTATTTTCTTAAAGTTATTTTACCTGTTTAAACTCAAATTTTGGTTCAGTTCTTGAGAATTTAATAATATTATTACTTATTTTGAGAAATAAATAATTCTAACAATTTATAAATAAATTGTAACATGTTTTGAGTATTTTTATTTTATTTTATTTTGCATAATAAAGAGAATTTCGAGATGTTATACAAAGGAGATGAAGATTGTCAACAAATATGGGTGTCTAAATTAGGTTGCCTAATATATGCAAATTGTCAAATGTGGGTGCCTAAATTAGGTTACCTAAATTTTGTTGACTAACCTAAGCTACTGATGCAGGCAATGATACAAGATGGTAAAAAAAGAAGATGAAAATTGCCTATAAATAGACATTACCACCACTCTTTCAAGGCATCATTCATTCAGTCAATCAAAGAAACAAATAAATATAGAAATTTATATCTTCTTAGTTTCATTTCTTTTTATTTTCATTTTGATTAAGAAGAGAAGTTTTTGAGCTTGTGTACGCTAAAGATTGTATCCCTAAAAGAGTTTTTTCTAAACTTTTATTCTTCAATTCAATAATAAGTTGTTATTATGTTTTCTATTAAATTGATTGTTAATTTAATTGTTTCTTTCTTCTTAATTATGAATAGTTAAATTTCTTCTCTAGGATTTATATGTAATCTTTTGATTTGCCTATAACTATCTTTATTTAATTGATTTGGTTTTAATTATTAGAATTAATCGTTTATCTTATAATTTAATGCTTGTAAATAATTGATTACTATTTGCATGTTTAAAGATATTATGTGAAGTAGCGAGAGTAGAAGCAAAATATTAGTTTATTAAGATATTAGACCTAGGGAATGTGTTGCTTGGAGATAAGAACACTCATTTGTGATTAATTAAAGAATTTTCATAAAATTTAATGGGTGTGTGTTAATTGCTTGTGATCACGAGAGTAGATATAAGATTAATATAAATACTTATGTTGTGTTTTGAGAGATAACATCATATAATTTAGGGAAATCTAATCATTAATTCCAATAAAATTAAATCAATCTAGATAACATAGAAAAGTTATAGGTAATTGTGAACCCTCAATTTTACACCTCCAAAATAATAATAATAATATATAATAATAATAATAATAATAATAATTAAAAAAAAAGGGGAAGTGCAGCCTGCGGGTGCCGCAGGCTCCTCTTGCGGTACCGCAGGCAGTTGCTGCCGCAGACTGGCCCTGCGGTTTCGCAAGGGCCGTCTGCGGCAGCGTGTCCCTGCTTCATTTTCCCACACTGAAATTTACAGAAAATCATCCCCGAGCCTCTCTACTATATATTCAGACTCCCAAGTCAGTTTTTCTCATCTCAGAATCCTTTGGCTTGCTTGATTAGCTTTTGCATCAAGCGAACCACCCCATAAACTTGTTCCACCAAGGAACAAACTTACTAGTTTTAAATTTATTCTTATTTTTATTTTTGTTTTGCTACTGCTCCTTGCTTTGCAAAGCAAATTGGGTTGCGATTTCCCGAGCCGACCTGCTGAGTCAAAAGTTCCCCGCCGTCCGAGACAAGCCCCCCGCCAAGTTTCCAAAGCCGCTCAAGCGCAATGTAAGCTTCTTTTCCTTTCTCTTTTTATTTTCTTTATTTAATTTAATTTTTTTCCTCATTGGGATTAATCTTTTTATTTATTTATTTTTCCCTCATTGAAATTATTTTCTTCTTTTCCTTTGGGCTCTTTGCCTAATTATTTTCTCTCTTAATTGATTTATTAGATTAGTTAATTAAAATCTGAAATAATTAATTCAATATGATAATCAATTAAAATCAATCCAATCAACTCAACTTTCAATCAATCAAAACATGATAAAGTGGTTTGACTAAACAATGAACTCCTTCGTAAGAAGGGAGAACTGTGTGGGTTCTGATTCCCATTCAAAAGGATATGCAGACATGTTTGGTCCAAACATCAAATCCAATTAAAACTAACCAACTTATCCCCTCATCACCTTATTCACTTTAATTTAATTTATTTTGTTATATTGATTTTATCAGGATTAATTTGGGGAATGTGTGACTTTCCTAGAACCCATAAGGGTTAGAGGATGTATCCCCTAATTCAGATATTTGTTGTAATTGTAACTTACCTTTTCTCTTTCTTTTATCCTCTTCTTGTTTATTTTATGTATAACATGCTTTTATCATATTGTCATGCATCATATTAATTGTACAAGCATTATTCATGAAATCAATTTTAAGTCACAATTTTATTAAATATCAAACTAATTAAAATGAACCGAAAACCTAATCTCCGAATCCTCTTTGGTTTCGAGGCTAGTGTATTTTTCCTTTGGGATAAAAATTTGAGTCATCAATGAGTTTTTACCTTATATATTTTTAAATAAAAATAAAGTAAGGTGGCGACTCTAAAACACTTTTCAAAATCAATCAATATGAACCTGAGGGTTCCATCATGAGTTCAAATCCAAATGAGCATTTTGATTCCCCTCTAACAGATCGGACAGGTGCTCGGACGAGACCTCACAGTAATCAATTGATGAAATCTAAATCTTAAATCTCTATCATATATTGAATTTGTCTTTTAAATTTTCTTACATTTGTTTTAATTTTTTTTTCTTCACAACTAAATTGATTTTCTAAATAATAGAGTAATCATACTTTTTGGTAATTGTCAACACCTTCCCTGTGGGATCGACACTCTATTCACACATTATTACTTGCTCACGATTTGTATACTTGCAGATTCAGCACAACAATCTCGTAAACCAAAAGAGTATATCTATGAAAATTTGGGTTCTAAAAGTCCGAGCAAAATTTGGATTTCTTTATACCCCAAGGATACTAAAATATTATAATCAAATCGTGATCCTAGTTAAAACTTAAAATTTTTTAAAAAAATGCATAAACTAATAATTAATAAAAAATACAACGGGTTCCAATTAAATAATTAATCAAATGCTATAGTTAATTTGTAATAATAATTTATGGCAAAAAAAAATTGTAATAAATTATCTTATAATAAAGAAAAAAAATAAAGAGTAGAAACAGAAGGAAATCATTGGGTTATAGCGTAATGGTCAAAGAAGAGTTTGTTTGGGCAACAGTAAAATGAGGCAAAAGAAGGAAAAATGTCAGGAAGTAGAAGGAAAGTTTGGTTCTTTAGGAATCAGATTCACATGTATTTCTCTTTCTCTTTCTGTTTTTTATTAATATTATTATTAGAAGGAAATGAGAAAATCATTTTGGTCAACAAAAATGACTTGCTCATGATTTCACAAACGGATTTTAACAAATCCTTGGAAAATGATAGCTCTCATAATTTTTTCTGCAACCTCTCTGTTCCTTATCTATATATTGTACCAACTGCCACTCTTCTCTCTCTTTCCCTCATACACATCATAGCCATGTGAAGCCATTTTTGCTAAAATGGTATATATAACAAATTTATCACCATTCTAATTTACCTAATTTTCTGTTAATGTATACATAATTAAGATGGAGCTAGCTATAATGTTAGATAGATAAATGGAGTTGAAATTTTTACCTTTAATTATTATTATTTTTTAATAAATTAACTTGTACAGAAATTCAAACTTAATATTTTTCGGTTATGAAAATGACTCTTATAATTATCAAAATTATGTTTCAAATCTTTTATTATTGAAGACTTTAGCTTTGATTTTTGGATTTAGATGAATTAATCTTTAATTTATTTATATACACTTTTAAGTTTCTTTCATTTATAGAATAATGTACAAATAAAGGAAAAAAGCTGAATTCCAATAATAAAAACTCATATGTAAATTGTTGGAAAAATTAAAAGAGAGTATAAATAAGACTTCAAGATTTAATTTTTCCTCATACTACAAACCCTCATTTGTTTTTATATGATTTTAGTTCAAAGCACAAATGTTTTATTATAAGTACCAATATATAATATATATTATATATGAATAATTGTCATTAGATCAATTATTATTAATTAAAGTAAAAAATAAAACAACTATTAGAATCAATCACAAATTTCCACATATATTATAAAAAAATAAAATATAATCTCATGCTTTATATATATTTGTAGTGGTGATTAAAAAGATAATCACTAATTCACTATAATCCTAATTCAATATAGAAATATAGGTCGCTCTCCACTCCATCACATATCATATATATTAATTAAATAGTACATTTTCTTATGAGCTCTAGATATAAGATATCCACAAACTCACATATATCCAACACTAAAGTAAAAAATGTACATTGATATATATTTTCAAAAAAAAAAAAAAATGCACATTGATATATCTATAATATATATAAATGTACGAAGAGGAGAACATGTTGTTAGATAAAAATATTTTTATTAATTTTTTATATTTTTTAAATTAGACATCTATTATTATTATTATTATTATAAGAAAATCTTATTATAGTATAATTTACATTTTATTATTATTATTATTATTATTATTATTATTATTATTAAATAAGAAAATCTTATTATAGTAGAATTTAACTTTATTTTATAATTTTTTATAAAAAGAACACTTTCATCAAATTTTTATATTATCTATCAAATTTTAAAAGTTTGTTGGATTTTTCATATATAATTTTCATTTAAATTCAAGTCTAATATATTTTTTTTATAATTTAAGTATATATCATGCTAATGGAAGGTATAACTTTATTTTTTTATTTTAAATTAGAATTTTTAGATATTGATTTTCATTTTATACAATATTATATTATTAAAAAAAATTATAATTCTCCTAAGAACTAGAATTATCATATTCAATTTTTGTGTTTCACTTTTAATCTTATGTTTTATTTTATTTTATTTTTTAATTGATATCACTTAAAGATATATATTTTTTAATTCAATAGAATTAATCATAAATATTTTGTAAGGATAATGTGTTAATTTATTTTGTGTGTGTGTGTGTGTGTGTGTGTGTATATATATTAACTCTGACTTTATTTATTTATATAATTAAGGGTCTAATACAAAAAGGATTCAATTCCAATAATAAATTATATTCAATCCATACATCTTCATAGACAAACTTTAATATCATGAAAATTTTGTTCAAAAAAAAATCATGGAAATTAAAATAAACATCAACACCTTATTAATTACTAAGCTTTATTATTTTTAATTAGAAACAAATTAACGATTATTATGGTTATAAATAAATTTAACACAAAACAATTTACTGCATGCAAAATCAAGAAAACTGATGGAGAAAGCTAATTAAAAAAAAAAAAACAAAGAAGTAACGTTCGAATTACATTATTTCCAAATAAATAAAACATTATATAAACATATTTTAATTTCTTGCCTTTTGAATTTAAAGAAAGCGTTATTTTACTTTTTTTTTTTTTTAAAAAAAAAAGATAGCGTTATAATATTAGTCAACTTGAAAATTAAATTTTCCCTTAAAAAAAACTTGAAAATTAAATTAATTAATTTCCTCATGCCTTCAATATGTTGTACGGTACATGACATCACACAATTATATTCTTCGCTGACACGTTGACACCATCCACTTAAGCATTTTTGTTCATACACACACACCTTCCGGCTGGCTGGCCGGCGTACCAAATAAAATCTGGCAAGGGAATCCGACATTATATATATTTATTTTTTTAGAAAAAATTATGCGTTACTTAAATTTGCAGATAATAATAATCACAATAAAAGTATAATAAATTATAATTTAACATTAACTTTTAATGTTGTTGTCTATACAATAAAACCATATATTATATGAAATGAAATGAAATGAACAAGAAAGCAGTTAAAGATAACTAATAATAATGAGATAATTAATTAATGATGATGATGATAATATAATTAGATTAGAGCCAAAGAGCACCAGCATCCTTAAGAAGAGGAACCAACGTGCCATTAATATGACAAGCCATGAGTGTGTCAATACCACCAAGAAACTTCCCACCAATAAAGATTGCCGGAACTGGCTGTTGACCATCGGAAGCGGCGAGCTGGAAAAGAACGGCCTGGATTTCAGGGCCAAAAGAGTGGTGGTCAAGCTCAATAATGGTAGGCCCAACTCCGAGACCAAAGAGAAGGCGTTTGGCTACAGTGCACATGCAACAACCACTAATACTGAATAAAACGACAGCGTTACTTGAAGCCAGGTGGGTAACGATCTGATATGGGTTTGGGTTTTGATCCAGTTGGTTGAGTGCAGGCTTTGATGTTGGGGGCTCGCTGTTGTTGATTGCCAAACTGCTCGCCATTTCGCAACCTTTGTAAATTACAAAGATAATAGAAGCAGGAAAAGAAAACAAAAAACAGTGGTCTTTATCGTATTGACTTGTAAGTATTGTACTAATAAAAAATTAGCAGAACCACAATTTTTTTTTAGGATTGGCTCTCTGATTCTTCTTTGTGCTATTATTATTATATATATATATATAAAGAATCAAAAGATAGGATTGAAGAAACCTGAGAGAGAGAGAGAGAGAGAGAGAGAGAGAGAAGAGGAGAAAGGGACGTCTCTGGTGTATCCGGCAAAATCTGACGGCTTTGATCGATCTTCTGATATATGCTTATTATTATTATTTCTATGCGATTGTACGAGCAAACACCGCTCTAATCATCAATCTTTCTTTCTAAGCATGCTCTTTCTTTTGACGTACATCTATTATTATATTTTATATAGCTATACAAGTAGTAGAAGGAGAAGAGAAGTGAACACCGTTTTTAAAATAAGGAGACTGATATGCGCAGCCACCCGCTAGTGTAGTTTTGAATAGCGGAAAAATAAAAAATTATTGGTTATTTTTACTATATAATGGGGCTCATTATTTTTTTAATCCTCTACTGCTTACATTTGCCTTCGCGGGCCGCGACGCAAATAATTTTCCTTAAAATAATTTTTCAAGTTTATATATCTATATATTATACTGAGTACGTACAACACTTATTCAATATGGTAATAATTTATCCACATTATCAATATATTTTTATCTCAAATATCTAAATTAACATATCTAAAAATATATTTAATTAATATGATTCTATTACAGTAAAAAAACACTAATTAATACTATTTTATTTATAGTGAAAAATGTTAATTTTTTCATTTATATAGTATATATTATTATCATATTAATTAGAAATATACACTGAATGTATGTAAAAATTATTTGAAATATAAAATAAGTTTTATGTATATTTAGTGTATATATTAATACAATAAAATAAAAATATATAAAATAATATATATATATATATATATATATATATATATATATATATATATTCATTAAATAAAAAAATCATGACTAAAATACCATAACATTCTTTAATTTTATACATGAAATAAGTCTATGTCCTGATACAGGCAAATGAGAATGAGACCCGGAGAGGGGGCCAGGAAAATCTCAACAGAAAAGGATTGGAGAGAGAGAGAGAGAAGTCACGCTAATGTATAAAAAACTAGATAGAAAAAAGAGAAAGGAATCGCATGGGACAAGTATTGTATTTTGGGCCTTTGAGCTCTTGGAATGCGTGAGCCCTTTTTTGTACGGATCATTTCAACACAAGCTTTGAACGAATTAATTAATTAATTAAGAGTTAAGAAGGTAATAAAGGCCCAATCCAAAACAAGCAAAAGGATTTTTGAATTTGGTATTCCATTTGAGAAAGACATATATATAAATGGAAAGGGAAGTAACAGACAAGCCGACAAGGAGCGTCTGAAACGCCGTCGTTTTGAAAGGGGTAGTCAGAGTATCAGTCAGTAGCTTTCGTTGCTCTTCTGCTATTTTCTGGGAAAGTGACGCCGTCAGATCATGCTTAAGCTATCCTTTAGTCCGGTTCTTCTCCTTTTTCATCCTCATTACATTTTGGTCAAACACTTACCTCTAACTCATTTTTATCCTCATAATTATAATTCTTTTTTTAATTAAATTAATACACCATATTAACCTCATACCAAAATTAATGCCTTCAAAATTAAAATAATATTAATCAACAACTTTTTACTTTTCTTTTTTAAATTTGAATTCACTAAAATTTTGAATTCGCAATTTTATAATGATACAATTATAAAAAAATTGTTAATGTTGAGGAGAGAGGATTAAGAATTTAAATTTATGTCAATTATCTAAGTGATATATATACTTATTATTTGAATATATATATATATATATATATATATATATATATATATATATATATAATTATTAGTGTTACAATTTCATCCTAAAAGTATTTGACTGACACTAGAGAGAATGAGAAAACATAAAATTTTTAGAATCCATAATAAATCTAGCTAACTACTAAAATTTGAAATAATTATTTTTATAAAAATATTTTTAATATCATTCATGTATACACATATATCACTTTTAAATATAAATATATCAAAAATGTAAATAAATAAATATATTTTTTTATAAAATTAGGATTTTTAAAATTTTTGAAAATTCTGGTTATTATAATTGGAATATATCTAAGTATTTTAAATGTCATTTGAACATTAAAGTTTTTATTAATATAATAATTCAGATTATAATCTTTTACCAAGTATTGTTTAAAAAAAAGAAAAAAAAAATTCTTAGATGACTACTTATATCTATACAGTATATAAATATAAATATATCATAAATATAAATAAATAAATAAATTTTATTATAAAAATATAATTTATAAAAATCTAGATTATTATAATATTTTCTCAAAAAAAAATTCGTTTTCGAATTTTCAAATAAGAGCAAGCATTTCTCATATAACTAAACTCACTATGTTTTTGCTGCACACTTTGATACACTAACTTAAGAGCCACAAACTAAAACCTATAGGGCAATTAAAATTTAATATTTTCATATCCCAAATTAAAATTAAGTGATGTCACAACATTGAGTGAAATTAACTAATTAAACCTTATATATATGTTTAACCCTACATTGCTAATGCTACGAGTCTTTTCAAATGATGGGCCTAACAAATGATTTTAGGTATACATGTGAGCCCAATTAAAACATGCATACATTTGATGAGCTTCATAGCCCAAACATCAACATATTTAAATGGGCCAAATGTATTGGAAAATATATATATTTTCAAATGGGTTAATTATCTAAAAAATTCTAGAAATTTGTACATAAATATCTTAATAAGATAAAATATTCTCATATATATATATATATATATATATATATATATATATATATATATATATATATATATATATATATTTTCTAAAATACACTTATCAAATTTTATATTTCAAAAATACCTTATTTTTAAAGGTATATCATAAGTATATCAAAAATATATCAAAAGTATATCAAAAATATATTACAAGTATATCTTAAGTATAAAAAAAAAAAAAAAAAACATTTTTGAAAATCTGAAAAAATAAAAAAATATTTTTGAAAAAAAAATTAAAAAATATGTATTTAGTGTAATTTCCTCAAAATTCTAAACTATACAGTTTAACAATTTATCATACTCTTTTAATTTTTTCACACAAATACTTATACTTCAAATTTTTTTACAATTTCATACTATTATTTTAAAATTTTCACACAAATATCTATAATTCAAATTTTTAAAACAATTTCATTCAATTTTTTCAGATTTTTCATACAAATATCTATACTTAAATTTTTTTTAAAAAAAATACAATTCAATGACGAAAAATGAAAAAATATGGTTGTTGTTGTTGCTGATGTTTAATTTTTTGTGTAAAAAAAAAATGAGTCTGCAATATCTAGCACACCCAAAACGGTATTTTTAAGTAAATATCAAATTTTTGTCATAATATCTCAAGGATCTAACCAGTGTAGAGCTTTGATTTCGTTGTTTCGATGCCCAAGGCTGTATGTAGACATCACAATACAGAATTGTTAATGTCTTGGAGTTAGAAAACTCAGGTAGAAGCAGGGGTGATCAAAACCGAACCGAAACTGAAAAATCAAACCAAACCTATTGGTTGAGTTCGATTTGATTTTTTGAGTTGTTCGGTTTGGTTTTTAAAATAGTAAACCGAATTAAATTTTAGTTTGATTTGGTTTTTATAAAAAAAAAATTGGTTTAAATCAAACCGATCTTAATTTTAATATATATATATATATAAAGAAAAAAAAAAGTCAAACCGAACCGAACTTTTTTGGTTCAGTTTGGTTTTCTCAAAACTTAATTTCAGTTATTTCGGTTCGGTTCGGTTAAACTGAACCGACCGAATGCTCACCCCTAAGTAGAAGGTTTTTTCGATGTAAATTGAGATAGCAAGTGATGTTATTGATGTGAAGTTACTGCGTTTTTGTGTTTTTTATCGTTGGATTGTATTTTAGAAAAATTAAATATATAGGTATTTGTGTGAAAAATCTAAAAGAATGAAATAAAATTGTTAAAAAAATTAAAATATAGGCATTTGTGTAAAAAGTTTGAAAGAATATGATAAAATTTAAAAAAATTTAAAATATAGGTATTTGTATTAAAAAATTGAAAAAATGAGATAAAATTATTAAACAAGTTTGAAAATTTTAAAGTAATTAAGTATTTTCAAATTCCAACACAAAATGAGATTTTATAAAAAAATAAATAAATAAAAACCGTAAAACAGACAAATTGCTGCCAGAATTTTTGAACTTAATATTAGGATTGAAATCTTGATAAGTCATTTATCTTTTAATAATTTCCAACGTACCAAAATTTTGTTTATCTTTTTGTCATTTTCTTTAATTAATTTTTCTTTTTGATTTTGTGTTGCAAATGGCAAAGAGTTTTCTACATAAGATTAATTTGGTCCCTAATTAAATTCTACTAGATTCACCTGAGCTGAGTGGGGTTTAATGATAATGAGTGGTCATGAAAGGCTAGCTCATTCAATGGGGATCTTTGATCTTTCCTTACCAAAATTCTTGATATAGCCTTTAGCAAAAGCAAAGTGGGAGAAGTAATCAAAAGAAAGTAAAGAAAAAGAGTAATCTTTGACAATGACCATTTTTTTTTAGCTTTAGGAATTATCCAGAATCTCATTTTTTTTAAAAAAAAAACTGTGAAAAGTATTACTGAATTAGTGGGTAGTTGGAAAAATGAGTATAAGATTGGAAATTGATTAATATAAGATTTAGATAATTATATAGACAAATTTTTAGTCATAATAATGAATGTTAGATATGGTTTATAGAAATATAATTTCTACATTTCATGTCTTGTTTGACAATTTTGATGACTTATATAGGAGAAGGCAAAGGACAAGTAAAACAAGCAATAATTTGTCACATTTTTTCCCCATATTATTTAAGTGTGTAAGTGTGAAAATTCAACATAAATTATTTCATTTAATTATATAAATATATACATACTTACACATTATTATAATATTAATGAACTATATTAAAAGAAATAATTCTTTTTTTTTATATAAATAATTGTATTGCAATAAGTGATCATATTCTGAGATTTCTTTATGAAAATTTAAATTTTCTCCTTTATATTATTTACTAAGGCCTTAATTATGGCTAATAAAATAACCACTTTGAACCATTTGGTTCTTCTCTTTCAAGAACCTCTTATAAGCCTATTTGCAGCATTCTTTTATATATATATAAAGCATTATAAACTTGGAATTATAGGATTTCCACTAAATCAATTAAAAATTATAATGCTCAGCCAATATGAAATTGCCTTGTCTAACATCACATCCCGTTTTGGTTTTTCTTATTTTATCTTCTGTCTTTCTACATCTCAATTATTTTTACAACACCCAATAATTGTATATTGCTGAGTGCACAACTTATGTGTACTTATTTTTCTTTGATAATTGATACCTTTCATAATTACTAGTTATTAAAACAATGTGTCTTTTGTGGTCGTGGCTTCGAAGAAAGAGTGAGCTAAGTGGCTGGCTCATGAATATCTCCTTTCATTTGGCTTATTTTTCATCAGAATATTGAGGTTATGGCATCAGAATATTGAGGTTTTGGTTATATCTCCTGCAATATGCAGTGACGGACCCATTGCCCCTTATAAAATTTCCATATACCCATTATGTCTTGTCCCTATTTATAGAGAATTATCTCTCTCACTATATAATTTATAATATTTTATCAAAAAATAAACTTACTTTATCAATAAAAATATTAATAGTATTTAAATATAGAGAGAAATATTTTTTTTTTGTCTCATCCATTTTATTTGACTTTTTATTTTCTCTTTCATATTTTTCATTTTCATCTTCTCTCTTTTACTTTTCCTTTCACATTACCCATAAAACTTTTGTTCTTATTTTTTCACTCTTTCTACTGCATATCAAACTCTTAAATTATCTCATTCACTTTTCACTTTTTCTTTTCTTTTTCATTTGCACAAGCAACAGAAAAAAAGATAAAGCTTATATAGAGTTATATATAAACCCTCTCTTTTCTTACAACCAATGTTAGTTTTCAAATTTCAATCTTTTTTTTTTTTAATTTATCTAATTAACTTAATTATGAAGAGCTTAAATTTGACAATAAAAAGATTATGTAACGGTATCAAAATATGAGTACTCGAAAAGAACAATTATAATAATTTAGAATACATATGACTATATCAAATATGAATTTTGGATTTTTTTTAGTCCACTAAAATATGTAGTTTACTTTGACAATATATTAATATTTGGTAGTTTTAATCTTAATGTCATGTAAATAGTATTTCGTGCTTATATTTATTATTTATCTGTTTTTTGTAATATTTATCATGTTTGTCCCCTCTTAAAACAGGTTATTGATCCGTCCCGAACAATATGGGATTGAGTTTAGTCTTGATTTTCGTTTTTGCAATAGAATTTCATAGTCTTCAAGTTAAATTTTGGTTTGTCTTTTGGTAGTTTTGGCTTCATTGGCATTATTTTGGTTGCAGTTGAGGAATTCTCTAATGTGAACTTTTATTGTAATCTTTGTTATTTAATAAAATTATTTTGTTATATATATATATATATATATATATATATATATATATATATATATATATATATATATATATATATATATAAATGTTTTGTTTTCTAAGATAAATTCATCACAATTCTCAAGTGTCATTCCTACATATAATTCATTAAGGACTAGTTTTCCATTACTATTGTGAATAATAATTCTTAGATAAAAAATAATTTACTTTTAATTAGGACTGAGCATCAGCCGGGTTGGTTTGATTTTAAAAACTTGAAAACCAACCATACCTATTAAGGTTAAAATGGAAACCAAACTAAATTAAATAACACTAAAAACCGAAGTAAAATTTCACTGAAATATAGACACGGTTCGGTTTTACAATTCGGTTTGGGCTTTGTTGTTAGGCCTTTAAAACTTTGAGCCCAGTTGGAATTTACATACTTTGGCATTTTAGCCTTCAATCAACTAACATAGTAACATTTACATACTTTGAGATTTTAGCCTTCAATCAACTAATTGCAAGTTAAAATCTTAGATACAAAAAGAATGTGAATTGCTTCACTTTACAAAATAATCAATGTACAAAAGGAATCATCATCATTCAGAGCAATTCAAGTAAACTTCTGCAACAGTAACAAAAAAAAAAAAAAAAAAAAAAGCATATTGCAGGAACATTAAAGAGCAGCAAAGAACTATTGCAAGATTGCAACAACAAAAAAACAACATATTGCAGGAACATAAAAGAGCAGCAGACCTAAGAGTTAAGGTAAAACCTGCATTTAATTACAAGAAAAGCAAATGAGTAAACAAATTCATAACACATTAGATTAAGATGAAAAATGAAATACATAAAGATGAGCTCAGGTTTTCTGTATTAATTCAAGTTAGAATACGGTCAAATTAATGGCTACAACATTAATTGTTCCCAGCCAAATTAATCCGACAGCAGGCATTCTAATATTTTAGAAAATGGGTGGAAGCATCATCATTACAGTCAAATTAATGGCTATAACATTAATTGTGCCTAGCCAAATTAATCCGACAGCAAGTGATAACTCTATTTTCTTAAAGTTATTTTATCTGTTTAAACTCAAATTTTGGTTCAGTTCTTGAGAATTTAATAATATTATTACTTATTTTGAAGAATAAATAATTCTAACAATTTATAAATAAATTATAAAATATTTTT
>CATKHJ010188966.1:0-11518 GCA_949750685.1 Vernicia montana
TATGCATTTTCTAATATTTGAAGTTCATAAATAAAATTAATTAATAAAAATGTTATAAATAAATTATAATATGTGGATATTACTTAAACATTTTTGAGTATATATTTTAGAGAGATTATAGTATAGGGCTATTTCAGTAATATTGTATACACTAAACCTTAGCTATTCCTCTATATAAGGGCAGTTAGAATTAATCTAATAATAAGAGTTTCAAGCCCCTTTTCTCTCTACATATTTTCGTCTATCTCTCTTTACTTTATTGTTTTTTATCTCTTCTTATTGTTTTTGATATACTAAACTAATAAGCCGATTTACAACAAAAGTTTTATTTTTCTCTATTTTTCTCTGTCGTCATCACTTTGTGTGAGTAAAAGAGTTTTTATCTTTGACTCTTAAAGAATTATTCATTTCAATCTTGTGAAAAAAGCCAAGTACAAGTAAGATGAAAGATGAATTTCTTTATGACTGTTTGCTAGTGTACATTGAAAAGAAAAATTGCTAAAATTTATATTTTAATAGATTATGAATGTAATACTGTATTTTGAGATATTTAGTTATGAATATTGATGTGTTATTTGATGCAAATATAATATATTTAAATTTTATTATTATATGATAAATATTTAAACATTCTAATTTTAATATTCCCCTCCCCTATAATCAAATCCTAGTTCCGCCCTTGATTCTACGTGCAAACTAATAAAACTACATATTTAAATGAATTCCGTTGTTAATTCAAACATAAAAATCCATTGAGAAATAATTTTTTTAAGTGAAATTCATTTAGAAATTAAATGAATTCTATATAAATTTATACTAAACAATATCTAAAGAGAGAAAAGGATTGTTATAATTCAACCTTTGATTTCCTATAGCTTACAAAATAAAATGAGATAGATACTCAATCACTAAACTATTAATTTAATTATTTAATTTTATATTTTTTAAGAATTTTTGTTAGGTTTAACTTTCTCAATTCACTATAAAGTGTTAAGAGTTTTTATTAATATGGTAAAAAGCAAAAAAGATAGAATTATCTCGTGGCCTAGCTTACAAAATCTCATATTTTAGTTGGCATCTTTAAAGAAAAAGACGTAACTTTAACTATATTTGATATATATATTAATTTCAATGTGAGAATAAAATGGATATTAGTATGTTTTATACTGGACCTGTTTGTCGGCCAAGCCATAAGCTACAATTAGTAAAAGAAATTATGGAATAGGTCTTTGAATAATTTAATATTTTTTAAACTCAAATCCGACTTATGAACATGTTTATTTTACATTGAGAAAAATAATGAGTGTATTCATAATAATTTTAAAATATCAATATGTGCTTTCCTTTTGCCTTTACAGTAAATGTAGCTAAGGATTTTCTAAAAGAAAAGAAAGCAAAAACCATGTATAGTAGGGGAAGAGAAGTTGAGAGTGGCTAAAATTAGGGTTGAGGTTAATGAGAAGCTTGCTTTGCTAGAATTGGGAAAGTAGACGACCATATTCCTCGTTTATTTGCTTTCCTCTTGCCTTTACGCTACAAGTGGATAACTAAAGCAAACCCTAATAAAATAAAGATAGATCCTAATCCACTAATAAAACGACAAGTGTAAACTTGGTAGCTTGCTAGTAGTTGCTAGATCAAAGCCCCCCCTAATTCCCTAATTCCCTTCTCGTCCTCCACTTTGCTCTCTTTCATTTGAGAAGGTTCCTAATTCCTTTGAGAGAAAGAATAATGGGAACTATGGTTTTTAGACCGGTCTAATTTTTAAACCGAATAAAGCAGATAGTCCCAGATTAAAAATTGAACCAAAGTTAAATCGAAATTTTAAATAATATCATATATTTATTATTTATATGTTAAAAATAAATATAATATACGTATAACTAAAATTAAATAATGACATAAATAAATAAAAATTATGATAATACTATATCTCAATATAATAATGTCCAACATAAATTTTAATATATTAATATCCAACATAAATATAAAAGAAACTTAATTATTTATATATATTATGTTTAATTAAATCATAATTAACAACTTTTTAATTTAATTTTAATATAATTAATTAATTAATTAACGAAAAAGTAACTATGAAATATATATATATATATATATATATATATATATATATATATATATATATATATTCACGTAATAATATTGAAGTTCCATAACTAAATCACATGCAATGATAATTCAATTGAGTATTTAAATTAATTAATCTACTTTACAAAATATAATTACGGATTTCATTTATTATTATTTTCATTTTTTTTTTAAAAAAAAAAAGAAATTTAAACTTAAAAGTTTAATTAAATTATAATATGTGAATATGTGAATAGACATTCTAATTATTTTCATTATATTTTTTTATGTATATATAGAAGTATTCATTTTATGTGTATGAAATAATAAATTAATAATTAATAATATTATTATTTATTATTTACTTATGGTATAAAATTAAAATAAATAAATAAATATATTTTTTATATTTTCGCACTAGCTAAATGTTGAATAATAATATAATATTGTACCTAATTAATTAATTATAACACTACAAAAATTAATTGGTTTAAAAAAAAAATACATTCGTAAAACCGTGAAACCTGTGACCGGGTGAATGAATTTTTGACAAATTTTAAGAAAAAATGATTTTGTACGTGTGATTCAATCCGATCTAATGATCAATTTTTGAATTTTTTTTTATTGAACCGATTCGATCAGACCGAATATAACAACTATGATAGAACAGAATCACATATCTCTCTCTATCTCTCTCTCTCAACCTTTTACTTGTACTCATCTCTTGTTGTCTTCCATTTTCTTTATAATATTGCTCTATTATTTGCTCATGACAAAAAAAAAAAAAAAAAAATTGAACCTTTAAAATATAAAACTTCAAGATATTTTCTTCTTTTCATATCCATAAATTAATAAACATTTTATTGATAATGATATTAGCTAGAGCTGCACAACTACTTGATCATGTAGCTAGCTACCTCTTAAACATTTAAAAAAAAAAAAAAAAAAGATAAAATGTATTTGTTTGTTAATTTAAAATATTTGTAAGACAATTCATACTTCTTTTTAATCCGATAATATTGAAATCGTTAATAAAATCATGAGTATGTGTGATTCCTAACTTAACCGAAATTTAATTTAAAAAAGAAAAAAGCATTTGAGAAACCCATATGCACAGAAAGTTCATTTCTCCATATGAACAAACATGGCTAACAATCAACAATGGCTGCTCATAAAAAAATAAAAATAAAAATAAAAAAAACAAAAACCAACTCTACAATTACAAAAGAGAAGATAAATATTAAAAAAAAATAGAAACCCAATTAAATATTGGCTCAAAAAAGACTGCTAAAAAGAACCCCTCCTATCAAAACAGAAAAAAATAAAAATAAAAATAAAAAGCCTGCAAACAAAAAAAGAAATTTTCAGACTAAAAATCTTGCTTAATTGTAAGTTATAACTTCAAACACACACAGACACAAGAAAGTTAAATTTTTACCCTTTTTATTGAGAATCATTAGGGTTTTCATCTCCACTATCACTACCTTGTTGCTGATTTTCTTGATTATGTTGCTCTAAATTCATTCCCAAACCAACTCTATTACTATTATAAGTATTAACCCCACCCAATATCCCCAAATTACTCTCTGTTACTCCTAAACCCAGTTGCTGACCTCCCATTGGTTGCTGTACTATCATTGACCCAAGTTGAACCGGGTTCATCCGCCCACCTCCTGTGAAATTTACCCTCTGCATAGGACTTACTCCGGCTGCCGGAAAAGTCCACATCTGGGGTTCTGCCATAGCTGCTGAAGTGGTAGACCCACCTCCTACTGGTAACATCCAGAATGCATTACTACCATTTGTGGCTGCTGGTGCTGCTACTGCCCACATAGCTGCCGGAGTTGCAAGAATGTTTGATGGTTGTCTAATGGAACTAGTTGCTGGGTGTTCTTGATTTTCTTGAATTCCTGTTCTTGCAGCTCCTCCTCCACCAGCTCCTTGCTTGGTAGAATTAGTGTTCAATGGTTCTGTGGATTCTTGTTGTGGTGGTGGTGTTTCTTTGAAAAGATCTTCTCTGTACGTTTTTCTCATGTAATTGTCATCGGAAACAAGATTTTGAGGATAAATCTGGTGGTGGAATCCTAACATTGTAGTGTTAGAACCAAGAATTCTCCGATTTTCACCTCCATTATTGTTGTTGCTATTTGTATCATAAAAAGCTAAACTGCTATGAAAAGACAGAGGAGCTGATTTTGATGGTGGAGCAGAGATGGTAGTGCCACTGCTTCGTAAAGATACATTTAATGTAGAGAAATTTGCAGGAATTGTACCAGTACCAGTAGCTGCAATTATTGCTGGTTCTGCTTGTTGTAAGAGCCATTCAATTGTTTCTCCATCAGATTTATGGCCTAATTCTCTTGTCAATTGGAATACTCTTGCTGCACATAAAGCCGGCATACGGATGCGCCGGCCACGGCCATCTACCTTTGTGTGGCGATCTTTGGAAGGTCTTTTGGGTGTGGGTTTTGTAAGAGCAGCAGAAATGGAGTTTGATGGTGAGGGGTTAACACCAATTTGGTTGGAGATGGAGCCCATGAATGGGCCCAGAGCAGAAGAAGTGGTGGTGGTGATGGAGGTGGTGGTGGTAGCCACAGTAGACCCATGTTGTTGTTGGGTTTCAAGAGAGACTAATTGAAGTGAATTTGCTGCTGTTGCTGTAGATTCTTGTTTTTGGCCATGGTTATGATCTTTACTACTTGTATTGTTGTTGGTTTGCTGGTTATTGCTCTGTGACTCCATTAATAACATCTGGGTTTTCACAATTTCAACCAAAAAGTTCTTCTTTTTCTTCAAAGACAAAATGGATTTTTCACAATTTGATCCAAACCCATTTTGTTTTGCACCTCATATTTCCTTGTTCTTCAAGTCAGTGCACAAAAAGCTAAGAAAATAAAAATTAAAATAAATGGATATATAAATAAAAATAAAAATGGAAAAAATTAATAATAATAATAATAATAATAATAAGGATTTGTTTTGCTACATAGTCTTGTGATCCTCACTGCACCACTGGTAGTGCGTGGGGATCTTCTATTCTTCTTTACTTGCTTGTGATTGACTGTTGTCTCTGTAGTCTGTATAGAAAGAGAGAGAGAGAGAGAGGGATTGGGCAGTAGGTGAGAGAAGAGCCAATAAAGCTTAAGAATCTGTGTATAGCTGGGCCTGTAATATGCAACAGTACCCCACTAGTGGGGTCCCCCTATGAAAGAGAGAGAGAGGGAATGTTAATTGGACTACTTAGTAATTGGGGTTACTAACTTAATCATCAAATGTCTTTACCTTATCACACTTCCGTAACAAAATCTTGGTTCGAATTTTAGTTGGAATGGGAAAATTTGTTAGAAATATTCTTGTGATATAATTCATTTAAATTCTGATGTTAGAAAAAAAAAATTATGATCATATATCAATAATATATTAGTTTTACCAAAATATATATATATATATATATTAATTTAATATCAAGGATAGTCTGATTAATAAAAAAAATTTATTATTTTTTATTGATTATGATTTAATTTTCGACGTGAACAACTAAAAGATAATTCTTAAAAATATAAACCGAATGTGATGAATATAAAATAATTCTTGAATGCATAAACTGATAAGAAAAGATTAGACAGAATCCATTAGCCATCATAGTGGGAAGTGAAAAGCAGGCGAGGTAAAAAAAATTATTGGGTAGTGAAGGGTGTGTCCGGGTATTCCCACTTTTTTTTCTTCATTATATTATTAAAAAATTATATTTTATACGTCATCTTTAAATATATGTATATATAAACATTCCCGCGGTGTTTGTCCTCCCAATTCACTTGAAAAATGTATATATTACTTTTATATAATTAGTTTGATTTTTTAATTAATTTTTTTAAAATTTTTATTGGTCCCCTAAAATTAAATTTTTATAAATAATTTAATTAATCTCATCCTATAAATATATAAAAGATCCACAAAAAAAAATTATTTAATAAAAATGTATTTTTCTGATAAAATATAATTAGTTATTATTAGTTGGAACAAAAATTATTAGAAAATTTAGAAAAAAAAAAACTTTATTTTTTTTCTTTTGTTCTCTATTAATTTTGGCATCTCTAAATAAATTTTTATGGTTTTACCCCTGCATATATAAAGTATTTTTAGTTTTATTTCTTAATATTAGATTAAAAAAAAATTAGTTAATATTAGATTAAAAAAATATTAGTTTTATGTAATTAATAATATATTTTATAGATATAAAAGTAATATATATATAATTCAAAAAAATATAATAAAAATACATATAATAATCATTGACCTATAATCGGATCATGAATTCACAGCAGAAAGATCTAAACTTGCCCCCGTCCCACCAATGCTAACGGGGCAAGGATTTCCCATTAAATTTAAACTGTGATATGGGTTTTCAATATGATTGAGGTAAAATTGTCATTTTTAAAATAATTTATATGCCTCTCATTTTGTATGAATTACAAAAAAAAATATATAATAAAAATACATATAATAATCATTGGCCTATAATCGGATCATGAATTCACGGTAGAAGGACCTAAACTTATTCCCGCCCTACCAATGCTAGCGGGGCGAGGATTCCCCATTAAATTTAAACTGCGATATGGGTTTTCAATATGATTAAGGTAAAATTATTATCTCTAAAATAATTTATATGCCTCTCATTTTGTATGAATTAGAAAAAAAAAATCTTAATAGTAAAGTATTGGTAAAATAGCAAATAATTAATTTTCTTATTTATCAAAATTCAAAAACAATATCAAAGGATATTGTTTTTACACTGGGAGAAAATGTGAAACTGAATTTATTGTCTAAGTTAGACTTATTGCTAAGTTATACCTGATTATGCAAGATTTTTTTTTCTTATTCAATATATAAAATGGCCCTATGAATGTAACATTTGAATACACCCCTTAGTGTTTATTTTATTAAAATTCTAAGTTTGAATAAAAAAGCATATCACAAATAGTTTATTTTAGAGCTATATCTTAAGGATATAAAGAAATGGATTAGAAGTCACTTTTTACCTATATCTTATAAAATAAAAAATAATAATTAATTTAAAATATAATTTAATAATAAGTGCATATATTATTTCGAGATTATATTTATATTCGATTCTCTTTTTATGTTTAAAAACAAAATTAATAATAAAAATTAGTAGTCATTAAGATTTTCTTCAATCAATATACATACTTTCCAAAATTTTATTCACATGTACACACTTCTTTTTCAGAAATTTATAAATGAAAGCTATACAAAGCGCTTAAGCTAGGACTTTTTTTGGTATGAAATGTTGAAAAGTCGAAGGAAAAGAAAAAAAAAAAAAAAAAACATGTCAAATCATCAAAAAAAATTATTTTTATTTTTTTAAAATGCACAAAATAGGTCTTTTTCTCTACTCTTCTTGTCTTGGTCTTGGCTTTTAGCTTTTTTTACCTATATCCATTATCTTCCTTTATTTTTCTTTTATTATTAAATATATCCAATTAATTATTGGTTTTATTTTTTTTATTTTTCTATTATTTTTGTTGGTAATGACGATTATGATGACGCCAATCAATTCCAACAACCCTTTCTTTGTCCATTGAAAAAAAAAAAGAAAAAAAAATTATCTATCTTTCTCCTGTTTGTTTGGGTGTAATTTCTGTCCAGTGAAACAGTAAAAAAAGGGACATGTCTATAGATTGTTGCGTTACATAATAGAGATGCAGACAAAGGAAACTGCACAAAAGCAGCCCTTAAATGCTGGTGCTATAGAATTCACCCCAGGGTCCCCTACCCAGTTCAGTCCTCCCTACCCCCACTATGACGGAGCTAGGGACCAAAAATAATCATGCCTCATAACATTTAAAATACAAAAAATTTTAAATATAATATTATAAAAATTTAGATAAATATTATATTTAACTCTTTATTGTAGATAATTTTTTTTTAAATATATAAAAATTAACTTAATTATATATATATTTTATAATATAAAAAATTAAATCCTCATAAGAAATTATAATCTTAAAAAATTAGACCCTCGTTAAAAAAAAAATTTCTGACTCTCTCATATGTCCACACATACATTGTAATTTTACTGCCTTTTATAGAAACTTTCTCTAATTCTAACTCTTTAGTCTCAAGTCAACACTCAATTTTTGAGAAATTCATTCATTGTTTGATACACATTTTATTTATCCTTGACCCGTATTACATAGAGGTGTTTCTTTTTTTTTTTTTTTTTTTTTTTTTTGGGGGTTTGTTTATTTCCATTTTAGGTATTTTCAAATCAGTTTGTATATTTATTGATATTAAGTCTAATTCGAATAAGTTTAAAAACATAAAATGGTGTTTTTGTTTTTTTTCTTTATAAATATTATAGTTGTAAGTATAAAAAAATTCTAATTCAAGCAAAATAGACTATGTTTAACAAGACTAAAATGTAAAGGTAATATGTTTCACAAAAATTAGCATAGCAAACTAAAATAATTCACTTCAAATAAATTATTTAATTTTGTTGAATTTATAATTATTTCAATATGGTTATTTAGAGGGTCAATTTCAATTCCAAACTGATAGTTTCATTGATCGAATTTTGATTTTAATTTCAAAAATTTCGAAGAGAAAGATATAAAAGTTAGTTTCTCTTCAAAAATCTTTTTTAAAAATATTTCGATTTAAAACTGGATGATTCTAATAATTTTTTATAAAGATATAAAAGTAAATTTTGTTAAAGAGAAATTAAAATTAATTTTGTTTTGTTTCGATATTATGAAGCTCAAAATTGAGATCAAGGTTTTAAATAATGATTTTACGTATTGTATTGGTATCAGAATCGGTGTAATGAAATCGGATTAAATTGACTGTCGCTACTGTGAATTTTTAAAAATGATTAGCAAATTAATTCAAATCAATAAGAAATAGACTGTAACTGTAATAACCTGAATTTTTATTTATTTTAGAAAAACTTATTTTGTACGGAAATATAATTATTTAATCGTATGTACTACATTGGTATTTAAAATTTTCTTATTTAATTAAAATTTTGAATTATTATGATTTTGAAATGTTATTTAATTGTTATTTTATATTATGTTAAATTATTTTTTTAATTTAAAGAATTATTTCAAAAACTTACAAAAAATATTGATTTTAATATTGGATTATTAAAATTTAAAGAAGTTATTTATGAGATCAAATTGTTATTCCGAATTATAAATTTTAAGTAAATATTAATATTAATTTTGTTGTTGTTTAAAATAGTTATTATTATTATTATTATTAAAAATAATTACATTAGTAAATTTAACCAAAACCTTATTGGTCCATAGAGGACCAATCAAATTTTGGTCTGTTGGGAAAGAAGGAACGCAGAACAGAGAAAGAGAGAGAGTGTGTGAGGGTCGGTGGTGCCGATCCACCCACCTCCGGCCACCACCGCGCGACACCGCTTGCACCATCACGAAGCCTAGCCACCGACGAGCATATGAGTACCAGGAGTGACCAGCATCAAATACCGGAGACGGCGCATGCTCCAGTCAAAGCTTCGTCTGCGCTGAAGCTTCTGGAGGCGTTTCCGACGTTAGATTCCGGCAAAGTTTGTCTCATTCTTCTCCTTTCATTAAGAGCTTCAATTTGATACTCACCTTGCCTCATGAAAGTCGCCGGAGATGGAGATCGAAATTTGAGTCACCAAAGCTTTCAAGGCGTTTTCCGGTGAATCTAGAGAAAGTGAAGCGACACCACCAGTATTTTTGGAATCAGCAACTTGTGATTTACAAGATAGTGTAAACGGTGCTTCCATCCGTCACCGTCGGTGGCGGCGCATCGCAGGCCGGTCACAGGCGAGTAGACTCCATGCACTGCCGGTGACCTAAAAGTTCCAGTGAGCTGTATTTTTCGTGTACATCGCGATTATGAAACTAGTTTGTGAAAATTCAACTCCGGTAAGCCTATAATACAATTTTTATTGATTTATTTCGGTGTTTAAAATGTCCGAAAATGATTGTCTTGAGTGTATTAATAAGTATTTAGATTTAAATTAATAATTTGAATTGATTATGAAATTTTATGAAATTGTTTGAGTTGAAATTGTATAATCCATAATTTTATGAATTTCTTTTAGGTATATTTTATGAATGAAATTAATGTTATTTTAAAATCTTATATAGTTCTATAAATAGTAATTTTATGAATATAAGTTAATTCGAGTTATAATTAATTTTATAATGAATTAGAATGTTTTATAAGATTAAGTTAATTTTATTGAAAATCGAATTTATCATAATTCTGTAAAATATTATAAAGGTTTGAAGTAAAGAATTAAATTATATTTTTAAAGTAAATAATTTTAAGTTATAAACGTTCATTCGCATAAAGATGTGAAATTTGATATTCGAATTGTTAAACACGTGAAAATGATTTTAAAGAATTAAATTGATATTAAAAGTGTTATAAGTATGTTAATAATAAACTTCTTTATGTATGCTTGAATTAACAAATTGAGTAATGATGATTATGTAAAAATTGATGTTGAGCTAACTGGTAAATTGAGATTATGTTGATAATTGTTGAGTTGGAGACCCAGAAGGGGTCGTTGAGCTATGATTGATTAATGTAAATCTTGATGGTATAATTGAAGTGTTTAATTCTTCTATTTTAATGGGTTAAATTCTAGTTATAGTGAAGACTCTGCCGAAATATCGGCAGAATCTTTAGAGTTGTTTGCGTATATCGTAGTAGAGTGGTCAATGTTCTGATAATCTTCCTGTTATACAGTATTGGCGTTTCATGCATATTTCAGTTGCGAGATGTCACACTTCGAGGAGAACTAGTTGGATTTCATCAAGTTTATGAGTTGTATAGCTTAATATAATACTCCATTCTTTTTATTAAATTAAGGTTTCACTTGCATGCATGTGTGAGGCCTCGCCTGAGCACCGGTCCGATCCGCTAGAGGGAATCGAAATACTCATTTGGATTTGAACTCACGATGGAACCCTCGGGTTCAGATTGGTTGATTTTGAAATTTGATTTGGGAGTCGCCACCTTAATTTTATTTTATTTGGAAAAAATTAAGGAAAAACCCAACAAATGACTCCAATTATTATCTAATGGAAAAGTGCACTAGCCATCGATTACCAAAGAGGATTCGGGGACTAGATTTTCGGTTCATTTAATTAATTTGGCAAGTTTAATACAAAATGACTTAAAATTAATTTCATGAATAGTTACAAATGTATGAACAATTAAATATGCATGAATTATGATTAAAATAATAGAATAGAATTAAATAAAGAAAGCAATGAAAACACAAAACCTAAACTATGTGAAGAAAGTGAAAGAAGAGGAAAGTTTATTTTAATTGGATTTGATGCTTTAGACAAGCATGCCTACGTATCCCTTTGAATGAGAATCAAAATCCACG
>CATKHJ010188993.1:0-29735 GCA_949750685.1 Vernicia montana
TCTTTATCTTTAAAATAAACCAAAAACCTAGTCCCCGAATCCTCTTTGGTAATCGAGGCTAGTGATCTTTTTCCTTTGGGATAAATAATTGGAGTCATTAATGGGTTTTTACCTTATATTTTCCCAAAATAAAAATAAAGTAAAGTGGAGACTCTAAATCAATTTTCAAAATCAATTAATCTGAGCTCGGGGGCTCCATCGTGAGTTCAAACCCAAATGAGCACTTCGATTCCTTTAGCGGATCGGACCGGTGCTCGGGCGAGGCCTCACACTTCACTGCAAGGACTCATACTTGAGGATAACTTGAAATTAATAGGAAGTGGGATTGAAATTGGCTTACAATCTTGCATATTGTAGCGTCGCAAGATCTTCCTCAAATAATTCTTTTGACAAAACCAAATCTTCCTATTATTTATGTCTCGGTGAATTTGCATCTCTAGAATCTTGTTTGTTGGTCCCAAGTCCTTCATTTCAAACTTCCTAGCCAATTGAGCCTTCAAATCTTTAATATGATCTTTGTTAGGGCCTGTTACCAATATGTCATCAACATACAATAGTAAAATGATGAAATCATTATCACCAAACTTATTGAAATAAGCACAAGGGTTTGCATTTAATCTGTTGTATCCAAGGCTCATACCAACACCTCGGTGCCTGTTTGAGACAGTACAGAGATTTGTTCAACCTGCAAACCAAGTTATCCTTTTCATGTTCTTCAAATCCTTCTGGTTGAAGCATATAAATTTATTCTTCAAGATCTCCATGAAGAAAAGCAATTTTCACATCTAACTGCTCAAGATGTAGGTCAAATGTAGCACACATTTCCAGGACTACTCTGACTGCTGTAAGTCAAACCACCGGAGAAAATATCTCATTGAAGTCAATGCCTTCTTTCTGAGCATATCCTTTTACCACCAGTCTAGCACGATACTGCTCCACTTGATCATTGCTGTTACGCTTGATCTTATACACCCATTTATTTTCAATAGGCTTTCTTCCCTGTGGTAAGGGCACAAGTTCCCAAGTTTTATTTTTATGAAGAACTTTCATTTCCTCTTGCATTGTTGCCATCCATCAAGATGCATCTGAACTGTTCAATGCTTCTTGGAAAGTTGATGGCTCTCCTTCCTCTGTTAGAAGACAGTATGCAACATCGCTTTCCATAACATACTCCGAGTGCCAATCTGGTCGTTTTCTCAAACGATCTAACCGTCGAATTTCTGGCTCTTCGGGTACAACTAGTTCCTGTTCCTCATGCTCCGGTGTTGCTTCAGAAGAATCTTTTTGTTCAGACTCTTTTTCCACCTGTACTACTATAGTCTCTGACTTTTCTTTCACAATGCTATCATCACCTTCTTCTTTCTGTAGTTTATCTTCTGTGAAGATAACATCCCTGCTGACAATAACCTTGCAGGCAGTGGGATCCCACAGGCGATACCCCTTTACTCCGTTA
The DNA here is from genome assembly GCA_949750685.1 of Vernicia montana. Classification (NCBI taxonomy): domain Eukaryota; kingdom Viridiplantae; phylum Streptophyta; class Magnoliopsida; order Malpighiales; family Euphorbiaceae; genus Vernicia; species Vernicia montana. The sequence goes on from CATKHJ010188993.1 coordinate 1,454, forward strand.
GCATACCCCAAGAACAAGCATTTCCTAGATTTTGGATCTAACTTTATGGTTTCTTGGGCATTATACATCACATACACTGGACTTCCAAATATATGGAGGTTTGAGTAATCCACTGGCTTCCCAGTCCACATCTCCATCGGTGTCTTCAACTCAATTGCAGTTGATGGGGCTCGATTTATCACATAATAGGCCGTATTGACTGCTTCTACCCAGAATTGTTTTTCCAAGCCTGCAGCTCCCAACATTGCTCTTGTTCTTTCTAACAAGGTTCTGTTTATTCACTCTACCACTCTATTCTGTTGAGGAATGTATGCTGTAGTGAACTGCTTTTTAATGCCTTCATGATCACAAAACTCAGCAAACTCCTTGCTGGTATATTCTCCTCCATTATTTGACCTCAGACACTTGATCTTCTTCCCAGATTCAAGCTTCATCCGCGCTTTGTACATTTTGAAGACTGAAAATACATCTGCCTTCATTTTGATAGGATACACCCAACATCTCCTGGAATAGTCATCTATGAATGACACAAAGTATTTTGCTCCTCCCAGGGACAAAACTGGTGCTTGCCATACATCAGAGTGAATCAGCTCTAGAATTTCTTTACTTCTAGAACTTGATATATTAAACTTCAACATGTGCTGCTTACTTGTCACGCAATGCTCACAAAAAGGTAAGGACACCTTAGTGAGTCCTAGAAGTAGATTTTGCTCCACAATAATTTTCATTCCTTGCTCAGACATATGCTCAAGTTTTTGATGCCACGCTGTTGCAGATCTTTCACTTGAACTACTTGAAGCAACTGATGCCTCTCCTTCTAATAAAGTCTCTCCCTTCAGCATGTACAGTCCGACAGCTAGCTTTTCTCCCTTCATAAGTACAAGCATGCCTCAGATCACTTTCATGATCCCTTTTTCAATTACAACTTTACAGTCAATGTTGTGTAGTTGACCTAATAACAGTAAGTTCTTCCTCAGGCCTTCCACATGCCTCACTTCTCGAACAGTGAGAATTATACCATTATGCAACTTCAACTTGATGGTTTCAATACTGACAATCTTCAAGGCATGATCATTGCAACTATACACAGATCCTCCAGAGATAGGTTAATAATGATGGAACCATTCTCTTCGAGAGGTCATGTGAAATGAGGCTCCAGAATCAATGAGTCATACATCAGCAAATTTTTTTCTGCCCTATGAAGTCGTCGCTACTTCACAACACAGAATTTCACCTTCATTTAATGTAGATGCTACATTTCCTTGAGGACTGGAATTTTTGTTTAAACTCCAGCAATCCTTTTTCAGGTGACCCTTTTTGTTACAGTAGTTACACTTTAAGTTCTTCTTACTTTTTGATTTGGACCTACCATGATTTTGGCTCCCACTTGAGCCAGACTCTGTTGATCTCCCTCTCATCACCGTCAATGCCTCCACTTGTTGCGAACTGGCCAACCTGTCTTCTTTGTTTTTGTGCCGATTTTCTTTTTCCAGAATAGCAGCTGCAATATTATCGAAGATTAGATTGTTTGTATTATTTGTCAGATTGATAATGAGTTAATCATACGAATCTGGTAGACTTTGAAGTAAAAGTTCAACACGCTCCTGTGACTCTATTTTATACTCTAATGATGTCAGTTGAGAAAATAGAGTATTTAAGATATTAATGTGCTCCATCACCAAAGTAGATTCTGACATCCGCAGAGTGTACAATTTCTTCTTAAGAAAGATTTTGTTGTGAAGTGATTTGGTCTCATACAGTTTGGTGAGATGATCCCAAATCTCCATTGCAGTTTTCTTCTCCTCTATGCTAGACAATATCTTATCTGCAACTGCCAAATAAAGATTTGCAATAGCATTGCCGTCCATCTCATTCCACTTATCATTTGTGAGTCTCGCCGGCTTTTCACTGATAACCGCAAGGCAATTATCTTTTCTCATTATTGCCTTCATCTTTAATTTTCACAGTGAGAAATTTCTCCCGTTGAACTTTTCAATATCAAATTTTGCAGCTATTACTTTTATCACAATCTGCTTTGAGCAAAATACAGCTCTCACTATTTCACGTGAATAGTAACTATATATATGAACAGTACTCGTATCTGTGAATAGTGCCAAATTGCACAGTATTTCAGAATACTATTCACAGCAATAATTTTTCGAGAAATTTTTTTTTTCTGATGTGGAAGAACAGTCAAAACTGCAACTACAGAGCATACTCTTAATTTTCAAGAAAAATTAAAATCAACAGCTCTGATACCACTTGTTGCGGAAATTAACACCAGATTAGAGTAAGACTGCAGCTAATAATTTAAGAAAATAATAAAGATAATTTGGACACACAGATTTTATCTGGAAAATCTCAAATAAATTAGAGTGAAAAACCACGGGTAAAGATAGAAGAACTCCACTATGAGAAATAATAGGAATTATAATATTTTCTCTAAATTATAAAGAGATACTAACAATAATCTCTCTTGAAAATAGGAGAAAAATAATTTAAATAAAACTCTTTATTTTTCTCTCACTAAAAACTCTCTCTATTTGAGATTTTGGGATACAAATGAAAGAGAATGGGGAGCCTTTATATAGGCTCCTAAGTGGTTGGTCACAGCTTACAAAATATAAGTTGTGACCAACCTTGGTGCCCACATTATTGAAAATACGACATATGTTTCGTGTTGACATACGGATAATGAGGGAATATGGAATTGAAGAGTCTTGGACTAAATTAATTTGTGTGACGAGGTTATAAACGAAAGAGTATGCTGTAGATTTTTATTGTTATAAATGGTATAGTACCTTTATGCTATTCCAAAAGTAGGGATAAAGTTTTATTATTGTATCATCAACAAGAAACTTTTTCATTTGTGACTTAAAAGAAGAACGGATAGTAGATAGAATTTATGTTATTGATAGTACTTTAAGACGAGTTTCTGCAAATATTTGTGTGACAAGTCTTTTTACACCAAATGTTAATACTGAATTTCCTCGAAGCAACAATACAAGAAGCGCAAAAGAACATGAATAGAAAAGAAAAACATTTAATTCGAATTTTGATAGTTTAGGGAGTTTTTGAAGTATTTATGCCTCTAGAAGAACATTCGGCTGCATTTTCTACAATTCATAATTTCCTTTTTATTGATTCTGATATTTATTTAGTAATTAATTATATGTAGCAATATTGGATATTGTTTTGTTGTTGGAGTATTTTTGAATGTTATAAGATTATTTTGTTAAATATTTGGGTGACATTTCTTGAGTGTTTTTGAAATTGAAGGATTCAAGTTTGTTAACACTAATTCTTTTCATAGTATCTACACTTTGTTTATTTTCTTATTCTTATTTCCTTTATGACAAAATGGTTTCAAAGAAACACCACATGCAATTCTACAGGAATTAGGAGGACAAGCAAGAGCCTCAGGCACCCCCTCCCCTCTAAGCTATTTGTAATATATATATTATTCCTATAAAATTAGTTTTAATTTTTCAATTAACTCATCTAAATTTCTAATTAACCCAAAATAAAATTTTCATAAATGAACTTTTTATTTTTATTTTTTTCTATTATTTTAACCTCCCAAATAACAATTTCATATGGTTCCGCCCCCTAATAATGATCATTTATATGCTATACTCCTTTTATGTGCATTGCCTTTATTTTTCTTCAAATTAATTTGAAGTTTTGGTTTTAAAATTATAATTGTTCATTTGGTTGGACATCATTTATATATCCTTGGGGATTATTTTGGACATAGGTAATTTACCAGTAAACTTTGGCATACAATGTTTTGAGAGGCTAATACGTGATAAATCTGAAGAAAAAAAATCTAATGCTTTAAACGAAGAAATTTGTTTATATGGAGACTCAAATTAGTGTTGTTAAAGAGGCTCATATATTTACCATTGAGTTATATTTGGTTCTACTACTCAAATTGATGAAATATATGGTAAATAGCATCAAAAATCACTAAATTTTAGTGATCTTTTCAATGTGGTCACAAAAAAAAAAAATTTTGTCGAAAAATACCTAAAGTTTCAAATTTTTTTTATATGGAGGTTATTGGCTGGAATTTAGGCCTAAGAATCTAATGTGGATTGCCACATAACCAAGATCTTCTGACTCAGTTTGACAACTAGACGCCACATCACTAATTTTTGCCACATCACACATAAAACTAAAAAATAAAATTATATTTTTAAATAATAAAAATATTAACATTTTTTTTTTAAAACAAAAAATATTAACATTAAAAACTTAAAAAAAATATATATATTAACAAAAAAATATGAAACCTCAAATCTGGATTTTAATTCAAAACCAAACCCATCTTTATCACCATCCCATAAATTACTCATCCAACCCCAGCATCTAGAATCCCACCACAACCCAAGCATAAATATGAACAATTTATCTTCAATCTCCTTACTGTTGTACTAGTGAATATGGTGAAACCATATAGAAATTTCAGTTCATGTACATGTCACCATCAATCAAAAACCAATCGTTGGACCCACTGTTTCTGGCCAAGACCCATCACCATTGCCGCTGTCGCACTTGAAAGCAGCCAAAAAGTTGACTGTCGCTACTCCTTTTCCACGCATTAAAGTCGAGCACGGAGGAACCTCCATTGTCGGTGTCCTCCACACGGTAAAGATCGGCGAGAACCTAGCTCCTTCGCCGCTGTCAGTCCGTCTACACAGGCCACTGTCGATCTCGCACTTGCCCATCCAATCACCATCGCGAGATAACCATAACCAAGGCCAAGGAAATCGCGCCGCCACTGCAATGGAAAATTGGGGACCTCAGTCATGGCCGAAAAGATTGAGTCTGGGGCAACCTGGGGCTAGGAAAGTGGCTTGCACTGCATGAGCTTAGAGATCTGCTCGTCAAGATTGATGATAGATTTTGAAGAAAGCAAGTTGACACCCATTGCCATGTGGGTATTTAGAGTTGAATTGTTGATTTATCTACTTGATTTCCTATGGGTTTTGATTTTCTTTTTTAAATTATATTTATCATCTTCACAATAGATTTCTAATTTCTTCCTACATAGCAATGTCTTGTGGTCCATTATTTGCTTACTCCACCTCCACCTCCACCTCCATAGTCATGTCTTTATTTCTGTATTTATCATCTTCACAATAGATTTGTTGTTTGATATGTTTCAGATTTTTCTTTTTCTTTTCTATTATCATTGTTTTTATTTTAATTATGGTGATCAATTTCAATGTGTGAATTGGTGATGGTGGGTGAATGAGAGGGAGCATGGGCTAATCGATTGGTTTGGTGTGCTAGAGAATGGAAAGGTTATTTTTAGATATAAAATTTTATCTTATTTTATTTATTTTATTTATTTTTTTAATGGGAGGATATTTGAGAAAAAAAACATAAATTAATTTTTTAAAAAAATGGGGCTATGGTGACGTGGCAAAACTTGTTGACATGGAACTTATTTGGCATGCTGAGTAAGTTAGGAATGATTACGTGGCATATCACATCAATCTCTCAAACTTGAATTCCGGCTAGTGACATTCATGTGAAAAAAATTTAAAATTTTAAATACTTTTCAGCAAAAAAAAATTTTTTTGTGACGATATTGGTGCTATTTACCCATGAAATATATCTTATTTACCACAAAAACAAATAAATAAATAAAGGATGTGTAGTTTCAAAATGTTATTGTTGAAAGAATAGGTATAAATTTTTTAGTGGTAGTTATGAAAAGACGAAATTGGTCAAAGTAAATGGACCTTAAAGTTGGCCCTAAAGCGACATGGTTATAAGCAATTTTTGAAATGGGCTATAATTAAATGGAAGTAGATGGTCTACTAAAACAAAATTTTTGAAGATCACAAGAAATCTTGAGTTATCTTTTTTTTTTTTTTAGCCAAATAAAATACTATTCATTAAATGGGTCAAAAACCCAATCAGTACACCAATTCATTACAAATTATAGGAGGATCCATATAGGGAATAGAAACTTGGACCTATAGTTCATACAACAATAACCTATTATAGAGTTTTTAAAATTGGGCTTGAAGTCCAAAGAGAAATTGGCCCAATGGCCAACATAAGTCAAATTCCCAAATGGTCCTTGCATTGCCTTCCTTTGTTCAGAATTTTCATATGACCCAACCATCATCGCCGGTGATCGGAGGAGAGAAAAAACCAGCCATAAGAACAGGGAAACCACTGAATCACTCTGTTTGATCTTGTACCGATAGAGCATGAACCAAACCTAATTAACAACTAAACAAAATACAAGCCAAGATCTATAGAGATCCACTAGCAACATTTGGATCTGCCACCTAAGGTTGATGGAAAAAAATACCCATCCATGGAAGAAGAAGTAGACCAAGCAAACTAAAAAATGCTTATGATTCCAGCTCCGGTTGGAGCGATCTTCGGCCTCGGAAGAAAGTAACAACTAGCCCACCCGAAACATCCCAGTTTCCTCTTGGCATCGAAGCACCCAAAGTAGATCGGAGCTAGAAAATAAAAAGGGAGAAACCCCATAAAAGGGAGAGACAAAGGATACATAGATCTAGGCCAAATTATTGAAGAAACAACACAAAGCAAAGAAAAAAACAAAAGGGAAAAGGGAGAGCGCACTTCGGTGGCCGTAGCCACTGGTGGCTATCCTAGGAGGAGCCGAAACTGAGAGACAGAAAAGATGAGACAAAGGAAAGAGAAAGGGATGCTTTTTCTGCTGGTTTGATAAAATAATGTTGAGTTATCTTATTTCTTGTAAATTATGTATTTCTATTATATTAGCTGAGTGTCAATCTCATAATATAAAAGGTTAGCAATTCGAATCCTTAAATTTATGATGACAAAAAATAAATATAAGATTTTTTAAAAAATTTGTGTTTAAAAAAATTGAGTAGAAAAAACATAAATTCTCACAAAAAATAAGAGAAAATTATTATGATCAAATTACTATTTAAGTAAATTTTGAATTTTTTTTTATAACATATTAAAAATGAAACAAAAACAAAATAGAGGAAAATGATCATATTAGTGAAGCGAACCACTACAGCAAAAGTTTCACCTGAACAAAGCCAACACTTAAGGGGTCCACTGGAGTAAGTTCACTTGAGTCCAGTTGATATTAACCGATTGATCAACCGATTCAATGGAACCCACCCTGATGATCTAATCCATCACAAATCCAACGGTCATAAATCCTCTTACTACTCTACCAAATCCAAATCTTACACTCGTTCTCTTCACAACACGAAAGAGGAAAAAAAAAAAAAAAACCAAAAAAAAAAAAACGTTTCGCTCTCCCTCTCTCTCAGGGAGTTAGGCGTGAGCAAATGGAGTAAAAGGCTGACGCTAGATTTTCTCGAGAAAATGAGAGAAAAGAAAAGAAAATAAACTGAGCTAAAAGGCCCTTTCTTTACTTTTTTTTCCCCTCTAATCTTCGTAAACTTGTGCATCAGCCTTTCTTATAAATCTGGTACAGTATCTCAAATTTGCTTGCCGTTATTTTATTTTATTTATTTTCATCATCTTGGCCAATATATTATTTGTAAATTACGATTCTTTGGTTTGATTTTGCGAAATTATTAGTCTTTATACCTTTTTTTTTTATGGGGTGACACCTGATATTAATTTCATTGGTCTATTTAAGTCAATGTATTAAAAAGTTGCAATTTTTAGCTGAATTTGATTTGAGTGTATTGTCATAATGATGTTTTGATTTATGGGTTTTGTTTTCTAAGGTTTATTTATGCATTTGATACTGTGAATTGCTTTAGATGGATTATTTATTTGGTGGGTCTTTGAAAAGTAATGCAGTTGTTGTGTATTGATCAGCATTCTGTTTGCTTAACAAAATCAAGATTTAGTTGAAAATGTAATGCATATGATTAATTTCCATTGTTCCAGATTTAATTTTTTGCTTTTTTATTGCATTTCATGTATGATAGAATTTTTTGTATTCTAATTTCTCTGGATATGTTTGTTATGTTAGGTTTTCTGCACAAATATTGTTAATATATGACGGAGTTGAGTATCCTTGGTTAGTTGTAAGGTAGTTTTTCTTTCCTTTACTGTGACAATGCTACGAAGTAATTTAGAAAGTAGTTTATTAATTTGTTGGTATTAAGAGTTTCATGTATATGGTGTAACTGTTGCTTTGTCTGATTATTACCATTTTCTTCTATGTATTTGGCAATCCATGCCTTCTCATATGTTCATTTGCATATCATCATGGTCATCATTTATAATAATGTATAGTGTTGACATTTGTTTCATCTTTTTTTTTTTTTTTTTTTTAATGTTAAGAAATTTATGCTAGTTATTCTTTTGGTGGTGGTTCGGTGGTGGCAGCTTTATATTTTATAAAGGACGAACATCATCGAATCTAAAAAGAGTTTGCAGTGCCAAATGTTCTATGGTTCTCACTGAGATGCAGATAGGTGTGCATTGATTGAGCAAGAAAGTTAAGCAAAAAATTGGAAAACTTTGTATCACCAGACGATGTTTTAATGCCTTCTATGTCCGTTGCCAGACTTAGATGGATGCTACTTCTTCCAAAACAAATAGCAACACCCACAGTGACCGATACCCTTTGCTGACAGAACAGATGGATAGCCATCATGATCACGAGCACATAATTGACATAACAAGAAATGATGATGCTTCATCAAGCTCATCTCATGCTGATCAACCTCCTGAAGTAGACTTGCCTCAGCATGAAGATAGATCATCAAGCAGCACAAGTGGCCCCACTAATCAAACTTCATCATCTTCCTTAAATGGATTAAACTCTAGGAATTCGACATTTGCAAGAAGAGGAGATGGGTATGATCGTCGGCGCAGGAGCCCTTTGAACTCTGGGCTATGGATTTCCATTGAGCTACTTGTCACTGTGGGTCAGATTATAGCCTCTATTGTTGTTTTATCATTGTCAAGAGATGAAAACCCACAAGCGCCATTATTTGCATGGGTTGTGGGTTATGCATCTGGTTGTGTTGCAACACTTCCCATTCTTTACTGGCGTTTTCGTAACCGCAACCAGAGTGCTCAGCAAGATTCTGATCAGTCACTACAAGGCACTTCTGAAAACAATCCTCCTGGCTCTACATCTTATACAGCTATTTCTGTTACTCAAGCTTCAGATGAGGAAAATTTTCGTTCCACAGAATCAGCAACAATAAATGGTCAAGCTGCGAGGCCCTTAGGTGAACGGTAATACCTTATTCAATTATAATTTCCGCCATGCATTTCTTTATATGAATTATTCTTTTATACCCATTTCTTAATTACTGTATGGTATGCATTTTGAAATTAATGGTGTGAAGTGAATTGAGCGACAAGAAGGGAAATTAGTTAGTTTTAGTTAATTTTCAGATTTTTCATTTTTCCCCCATTTGTTACCAAGATATTCTATTATGTAGGTTTTAAGCTTTTATTGATTTAGGGTCAAATACTATAACCTAGGAATAAGGGCTTTAATATTTATGTTACACTGGTTTACATTTTTCTTCGAAGCTTCAGATTGAGTTTGGTGCTCTTCTCTTTGGTGAATTTTTCTCAAACTACCCCTTTTGGTATAGGGTTTTCAATCTCTATGTCTTTTTTAGCCCTTTCTTGCAAATACAGCTAACAAACATTGCAGCTGCAATTAAAGTTAGACTGGTGCTGTTTGGAAGTTGTTTCAAGAAAATATTATAGGTGTTCTGGTATTCATCTAAGCATAAGCAAGTTCTATTCTATTCCTAATCATAATGACGATCCTAAAACAACAGAGATTAGGTTGCATTTCATTATTCTGCAACCTGAATACTAGCTAATCTGATAGCCAAGTAGCAGACAACAGATGGTGCAGCGACAGGATCTAAATTTCAACTTGATGGTATACATTGTTATTGCTTTTGGGTTCTAAGATCAGGTTCCTAAAGTTAGTAAATTTCTAATTGAATTGTAATCTTTGTAGAGGGGTGGTTGGAGTTGCTAATTGTATTCCCAAATCAATTCTGAACCTTAGCATATTGTGTTCAATGGGTCGAGTCTCCGAATTTGTCCTCCTTCAAAAACACTTTTATCTCCTTTTTTTTTTATCCTTTTTTTTTTTTATCCTTTTTTGTCTTCAAATAAAATAATATTTGCTTTCATGTTTTTATTTTCTATTATCAGTTTCCCTTTCTTTTTTATTGCTCGTGGCTGCATTAGTTTTGTCAGTGGACTTGAAGCTCTTGAAATATGACAAGCTTCAGCCTGTAGGATATATCAATATTGAAGATGCTAAACATTGGATGGAAATTTTTTTAATGACATACTCTTAAATGAGATGGAAAAACCAGAGGATAAAATTTTGTTTTATGTTGTTCTATACTGTTTATTGTTTAGGAATAAACTAGGGGTGTAAATTGTTTGGGCCCAGTTTGGCAAGGCCTTGGCTTGAGCTTGCTTTGAATGAGCAAGTAAAGTAGACTGTTTTGTGAGATTGCTAACCAAGATAAGTATCTGAGTAACTGAATTCAGCTCATTTGGCATGTGATGAAACTGCTCAAAAACCAAAGGTTCATAATAGTATCCTACTTATAGTTGTAACTTTGAGGAAGAGAAAGCTTGACAAAAAGAAGTTCCTTTTATTCCTGGCCAGTGTAGGAATTGTGTCTAGCACCAAAGAAGAACGCAAATGTTTGATGTCCGAATTGCTAAGAAATGAACTGAAGAGGTGGTTGCTCTCTATTCAAAAGCAGCCCTGCCCCTTAACTTGATTTGGTGATGAAGGTTCTCCTCATGGTCTATCATCCTCTCAATGCCAGGGAACTCCCTGCCTGTTTGTCCCAAATGATGTTATGCCATCATTCTAGTGACCCTAATCTCTAAAACAGCATAGGTTGTTGCTCAAACTTGAGCAAGTGTTTTAGGTTAACTTAGTGAACAATGCTTCAGGCAAACTTGAGATTCAATTTGTTCAATTTGCATTAAAGCAAACTTTGATCTCACATTTTTCACTGAGAGTTTGGGAATCTGGACATGTATCTAGAACATGTAAATATTAAAAGAATCCAGAATTGACAATTTTTTTAGTCTCTGGCAATAGAATGTTACCTTTTTTATTACTATTCAAAATCTTGTGACATTTATTTTGATTATTCATGTATAAGTGAGTTAATGAGATTCAGAATGGACTTTTCTAGCAAGGAACTCATTAGAATGAATTATTGGAAGTTGAAAAACTAGTTGCTTCTTTTTTTAGCTATTTTGATTAGCATGAGTTTTTTATTATATACAAACATTGTATATAGAAAAATTGAAGTGGAAGGGAATTTAGGGTTGTTCCCAAAATGCGTAAGTGGAGGAAGTGTACTGTAACTTTCTATGGCAGAATAGACATCAAATATAGATCAGAATATTATGTCAAAATATCTATCAAGCAGTAAGTTGAGGTTAAGAGCGTAAGCAGTAAGTCTTGTTATAGAATTCAAATAATTCCATTTGTAATTTGTAATGTTGTCGTCAATTGAAATTCAATTTCTGATTTGCAGGCTCAATGGATTAATGGATCATTTCAAGATGGCCCTAGATTGCTTCTTTGCAGTGTGGTTTGTTGTGGGCAATGTGTGGATATTTGGAGGTCATTCTACTCCCACAGATGCTCCCAAATTGTACAAGTACAATTTACTGATATTTATTCTTTCATGTTCTTTCTTGTTTCACCTTGGTGGAGTTCCTTAACTGTTTTATGGCTTCCTTGCAGATTATGTATAGTGTTCCTTACGTTTAGCTGTATAGGATATGCCATGCCATTTATATTATGTGCAACAATTTGTTGCTGCTTGCCTTGCATAATCTCTCTCCTAGGCTTTCGGGAGGATTTTTCTCAAACAAGAGGAGCCACTATAGAGTCCATCAATAGTTTGCCAACCTACAAGTTCAAGTTGCAGAAGTGTGAGAATGTCAATGATCATGACAACTCAGGGACTGGTGAAGGTGGAGTCTTGGCTGCCGGGACAGAAAAGGAACGCACAATATCAGGAGAAGATGCGGTAAGTTCAATGGTAGGCTAAATATCAATAATTTCTTGCAGTTCATGATTTATCAGGAACCAATATCAATCAATGGCTTCAATATCTCATATTCATTAATAAGCTAGCTCCACTATATAGTCTATATTGAGCAAAAACTTTATAATAATCCCTAGCAGATTTACAATTAATAACTCTCATCATTTTCTACCTTGTTATATTTAAATTACTTTTAATGCTGTATTTAAATTAATAATGTTCCAAGTATGCTTCTCTAGATTGGTTGTAGAATTTTCAGAAAAATGGGAAGGGCATTAACATGAAATAATGATGATTATTAAGTTGAAGTTAGCAATGTTCCATGCTAACTAAAAAAGAAGTTTAAATTGGTAGAAAAATTAGAAGGGATGGATTTTTCAAGTATGTACATTGGATTAGTCAGTTCCTACCAATTTCAAGTCGGGTACTTATCGTTTCTTCTTTTCTGCCAAGCTGGATAATGCATAAAAAGTAATTCATTATATAGTTCAAGTTTTACATCTCTTCTTTTCCTTGAATGGAGCAAAGAAAATTTGAAAAAGTTGCAGCTTCCTTATCTTTTTATGGTTAGATACTATATTATCGTATTTGTTCCAAGGTGAGAGCAATAAACTACGCTTTGCTTAGCAATTGCTTTAAAACTAATATGCTCATATCCCTCTCCCAATCTGGTACAGATTTGCTGTATTTGCTTGAACAAATATGTCGATGATGATGAGCTGAGGGAGCTACCATGCTCTCATGTCTTTCATGTGGACTGTGTGGATAAGTGGTTAAAAATAAATGCATCATGCCCCCTCTGTAAAAGTGAGCTTTGTGAGAGCAGTACTGCTCCAACAGTGGCAAGAGATTCCAGCTAGCACTAGAGCAAGTGAGGAGGATGGGTAATGGATCAGCTGAATTTATACACTCGGATTGTTGTTGCAAGCATGGGGTAGACTCATCCTCAGACAAACTAAATTTTGTTTTCAGAGTGTTGTAAATGGCAACAGCAGGATGTTTTGGCCCTAGCATTAGCGTTTAAATTTATCTAAAAATTTGTATTTGTGCAATACAGGACAAGCATCTTGCTTTTGGACCTGATATCATTCTTGGGTGAAAAATAACAAAGATGTTCGTCTTTTATATTTTCTTTTACAAGATATTTTTGTCATTCAAGTGTTTCTATAGTTCAGATCTTTCATTTGGATGGGACTAGAATGGTGGTGGAATCTCCACTAAATCCCATGACCCCATATAGGCGCCTGCACTAATGACTGTTAATATTGCAAAAAATGTGAAACTACCTCTACCTGTGCCTTCATATGATAGTTCAATGGTGAAATATCATCTTGAAATGCATAGGAAGAATTTTGGATGCATAAAAAAAGAGTGCACAAAATGCCTGTGGCCGCGTAAGCTTGTTCATCAGTCAGGTTTCAAAATAAAATTCAATCACTTGTATCAAAAAATTGTCTTAAAAAAAGGTCCACCTAAGGATATTATTGACATTATCTGTTGTGATGGTTAGAAGTATTAGGTTGAATAATGTTGGATAAATCATAATTTTCTCAAGAACGCAAGACAAAAATGGATTCTTTTGGAATGGGTGGGGTAGATATCATCTCATGTTGGAGAGATTTATATAATCCAGACCTAGACAAGAATTTTTTTAAATGATAATACAAGCAAACTAGAAGAAAGAATGTCTTATGTAATTCAGTGTCATGAAAATTTGAGATTGGAATCACTTTAAATTAAAATTTTCAATATTTAATCGTTTTAATTTTTTTTTAATAACGTTTATCTTAAAAATCTCAACTAAATTAAAAATTACTTAAAAATAATAAGTTAAAATTACAACAAGTGAATAAATTTTTAAATATTCTTATAAATTAAAAATAATCACTTATTTTATCTATTTAGCACTAAAATTTAACACTTAAAATTTTAACAAATAATTTTCAATTTTACTGAACCCTTTGTATTTTTTCAAACAACAGTCACCAAACACGACAATATGAGAGATTTGAAAGAATCCAGGAAATCTTTCTACTGTAGAAAATAGAGCGATGGGGGAGAGAATGCATGAATTTATCATGTTAACGGAATGTTTTGTTTTAATAAAGATAAATGATTTAATAAAATGTTTAAGAGAAATTAAGAAACGCCATTCAATTTCAATATTTGATTTGCATATTAAAGATAAGATCGAATAGAATCAAACATTCAATTGGTTTCTCAAATGTCCAAATAAAGCAGAAAAATTGAACACAAACGTGCCATTATATGAATCTTGTAGCAAAATTTTTCACAATATGTAGTGTTTATACATGAAATAGCAGTTAATAGAATTGGGCAAAAGTACACGCCCTGGAGATCAGCTTTACAAAAAATTGTTCTATGCTGACCGAGTGTAGGACCAGTACTCAAATTTAAAAAAAAAAAAAAAAAACCTCTAGTGCTCTCCTGAAAAGTATCGGTGAAAACTCATAGAACCACCCTTGTCTAGTAGTGAGTTGATTAAAAGAAAATAAAAACCTAAAGTCACAATAAAAAGTATGTTATACACATTTGCAAATGAATGCATTCAACAATTGGGCTCAGTAGAACTGCTGAAAATAGAACATTCTTTTTATCTAAAGCAACAGTAGGGGGTTGACATCACTTTCACATAACCTCAAAATGATCATCTCCTCGGTAAGCAGCAAATCAAATATACTCTAAAAGAACTTTCCTGCTGCTGTTTGGCTATGTGATCTACCCATTAAAGTATAGTGCAATTGTGCGTTAGCCGCTGCTGCACGCATTCAGCATCATATTCAGATGGTGAGATCCTTAAAAGCCTCCAGCTTTCCATTTGATGCAATGGAATCTGCAATTTTACCACCTCCAGGATGGCTTGCACTTCCATTTTCAGGGCTCTTGCCTATCTGATTGTACACTGAGTTGGGCATGGCAGAGCTGCAGTTGCCTTCAAAATATGTAGAGTACGGGAAGTACTCAGCGCAGCGCACCTTCCACCCTGCAAAAGATGAAAATTTAATACCTCGAACCGAAAAGATATTATTCTTTTCTTTTTATATATGTTCATCAAGGGCCTATGAAGATTGGGAAAATGATTTTCCCACTACTTCCCCTTTTCCCTCGTCCGACAATAAAGTGGAAATTCCCAGGCGTTTGTATGAAAATGTTCTGAGATTTACTTTGACACAGCATTTTCCTTTATATTTTGGAACATTTACTATCATTGAAACACCACAAAATATACACAAAAAGAAAAACCACAAATTATGCATCCACAGTAAACTTTGGTTCTTACTTGATGCAGCATCATGGTCAATGAGAACTAGTTGTAGTAGCTTGTGCACTCCGATGCAGTCTTTGAGTTTCCATTCCTTGACTGTTCCAAGTTCTCCATTTCTGAGATAACAAGACAATTTAGAAAAAATAAAAGAAAATGATTCAGCTTTTAGTCCCTAATAAAGATATATACCTCAAGTTACCAAGCCAAAATACAAGAAGACAATTTAGAAAATAAGTAAAACAAAAATTATTGAGAGGCATTACACTGGCACAAGGTTGTTGGTTGAATCTTCAATTAATTTAATAGCCTCAGATTTCTTGTTAGGTTCTAAAACAAATAACATTTCTGCAACTGCAGCTCTATGCATTAAAGAATCTGAGAAAACCAAGAAAGTCAGCATGGAAACACTACAAATGATTAGTTAGTCAAACATTTGTGCAAACATGTTCTATAAAAGGAGGGAGAGTGACCTTTGTGTTTTTCAAGGAAAAAATTGTTGGCGTCAATCAGAGATCTCTCATGCAGTTGACTACAAAACAAACAAACAGAAAAAGAATTAACATTTAGTGTGCAACCAATTAAATAGTCAACATTATTTGAAAAGAAGATTAATCTATTTTTCTATCTACAAACACACACACAGAAAAGGGGAAGAAGAATTTCAAAGAACCTAATTGATGGGCGCTCTGCTTCCAAGACGCTCCAAATAAGTTTCTCAGTGTCTGTCACTGGAGCAGTCATCGAGCCCACTTTATGGAAGAATCTTATCTGCAGCACATAGAGTTAAGAATCAACACCAGTTAAAAAGCCCTGCTGCTCTGATTCACAGTGCATCCATTACACGAATAGAT
The DNA here is from genome assembly GCA_949750685.1 of Vernicia montana. Taxonomy (NCBI): domain Eukaryota; kingdom Viridiplantae; phylum Streptophyta; class Magnoliopsida; order Malpighiales; family Euphorbiaceae; genus Vernicia; species Vernicia montana. Next base: position 17,620 of record CATKHJ010188993.1, read on the forward strand.
ATTATGTATCTGACCAACAGTACATGAATTCAAAAGTGACAATAAGATTAGTTAATTTGCTTAGTGTACAAGAGATGTTACATACCAAGCAGCGATGAGAATCTGGGTTTTCAGCATCCAACCTTATTAGTTGCTTTACAGCCTACAGAAAGCACAAAATGTGAACAAAAATAGCATGCTAGGAGTTCTGGTACAATGCATTTTCTATTGTTTGGTTGCAACATTGAAAATCACTTATAAATTATTTCCTAGTGTTTGGAGTACATTAGAAAATATCAATTTCTTTTAGGACGACAAAATGGTTTAGATCTACAAGAATTTTATATTTTTTTAGTTAGGGTTGAATAAACAAAAAAACAATTATGGAAAAAATGATATCTTGAGGTTGTTTCTGGCAGATGTTAGTGATTGGTGACTTTAAAGAACAAACAATGGAGATTGCACACTACCAAGTTCGCGCCTATGTTGTTCTTGTTCCTTCTCTTTTAATGATTTCGTAAAACAAGAAGCCATTGTCCAAGAAAATATTTTCCGTACCAATCTTCCTGAACACCCAAATATTGGAAAATGTGAAAAACGTTTTTCAAGAAAATATTTTCAGTGAAACAAAGAAACCCAAGTATTTTGATCTGCTTTATTTGTGACTTCATAGATTGCATTATGCCATTTCATCGACAAGAATGCCTAGAGACATTACTTCTACACTTCCAGTGCTAATGACATTATAAACTGGCATGCAAAGTGACACAAGTGGTACCATTGATGAAAAACTACCTGTAGAGCAAGCAAAATTTTCTGCTTTCTCATATTTACTTCAAAAGAGAGAAGGTGAGTCTCCGAAGAGTTGGGTGAGTTCTTCTGAAGCAGCTTCAAGTACTTAGTAGCTTCCAACAATGGATCTTCAATCTGAATAATTCATCCAAATCAGACAGTACAAATCATCAGGAATGATAGTAACATTGTTGAGCAGCCCTGGGGGCCATTAAGACAGTCAAGAATCTAAAACTTAGAAAAAATGAATGTGAAAGGAACAAGAAGGAACCTGCAATAATTTTTCCCCATTTGGATCTGGATCTACAGGTTTGACATGTCGCTTTCCTGACTTGGATACACCACTACCACTTGATTCTTCATTCTTTACCTCTGCCTCCTGTAAAAAAAGGACAGTATATCATAAAACATGAAAATCAGTCAACAGGAGTGATGCCCTAGAAGCCACAGACAAAAAGAAGCATACTCTCTTAGCTCGAGCTTCTGCCTTTTTCTGTTTCTGTCTCATCTTCTTTTTCTGAGAAGGCGGCAACTTCGACATTTCATCATCTTCTTCAGTTGTCGACTTAGAGGGAGAATCATACAATTTTATGTAACATCTGTACCACAAAATTCGTATGCATAAAAGTAAGACGAGATATAAATTAAATAACTTCAAGAAGTTGTTAGAAGGGAAAGATGATGCACAAGTCAAAAAAAGAAAAATGACATGTCAATAAGGCAAAAGAACAAAATGCAGCTGCAGTTAAATAGTAACACCATTGTCCAATACAAGAAACCACGATGGTACATGGTGAGTGCAATTCAACTGCAAAACAAAGTTTGGCATCAAGATGTCAAGGGGACTATCACATCCAAAGGCAATGTGCGAAACATCAATCTATAACTAATTTCAAACTGACAAACAAATACGTCCTGTTTGGAATACCCTAATACATCTTTAGACGCAGTGGAACTTCCCAGTTCCACTACAAAGAGTTTAAATAGAGGAACACCATTCCTGAACCAGACTCGTTGCCATCAAACCCTTTTATCCCCAATTTCAAACCTAAATTGTTCCTCTGAGCATTATAAGGACAGTATCCAATCATCTGACTTCTTATTCAAGTGTCTAATTCCTCTGACACAATAATATTTTATGCAAGATGGAAAGACTTTATTTCCAAAAAACAAAGGAAGGATTTACTGGAACCTCAACTTTCGCCGTGTAGACACCATGATTTCAACCTCAAGTAGCATGTAATAAAACAATCAAGTAAGACATAAAGATCTAATTTTAAACAGGCCAACTGACCAACTGACACAACCCCACCAGCCAGTTGCCTGCAGGACATCACAGGCAATGGCAACCACCGGCCAAGGCATTTATTATAGAACAATCTAGGAGTACAAATAACAGGAAAACAAGAAATTGCATCCTCTGCTCCACAATATCTAGGCAACAACATCAGACAAAAACAAAACCAGCATATAAGTTGAAGCAGGTGTTCAACTGGATATCAAGTAAAGGCCTACCACATTCACCCATTTTCATCCTGTGAACAAACATTTTCAACCAAGCGCATCAAGAGTTAGAAATTAACTAATCAGAAAGTGCAGTTTCAACCAATTGGCAATTTGGTATCAAGAGGTAACAATCAACTAATCTAGGAATCGGAATAAGACCAACTATACACAGAATGAGACGTGGAATATTTGCAAAACGACCCTCCCACTTGACCATCCTCCAATCATACACACACAAAAATAATAATAAAAAAAAATCAAATGACAACTAGTTGGTTCACCACATTCACATGATGAGGCAAGGGTGTCAAGGCAACTTTGTATCCACAAAAAAGATGGGGAAAAAAGGCAAACTAAGAGAACAGGGACATAAAAATCTACTTCATGGTTCTAAAAAAATGCTCAACCTGATAGCTCCAGCAGCTGCTTTGTGAAAATATGCATGTGAATGCAATCTATCTTGAAACTTAAGCATTGCCACGTAAGCACGTAAAGTCATTTTCCTTAAGCAATAGGAATGGAAGTCAAATTGATCTTCAGTGATATCAGCATAGTGCTTCTCCACAGCTAAAAATTTCTTCAGAGCCCGTCCAAGATCACCTTGGCGGAAGTAACTTTCACCAGAAGCAAGTTCATACCTTTCACCATGGAATATCATTGAACACTAAGCACATACAAACCAGAATATCAACTCCACATAAATCATTTTCAGGAGTAAAAGGACACATACCACATGCACTGCATGTCATGAAGGTTGTTATGCTGATCCCCGTCTTTAGTAAATAATACAGCAGTTTTTTCTGCCAAAGCCACCTTCAAGAAAGAGTTCCATGTCAAACACAACAGCACAGAAACAAGCTCCACAAGATAAAGCACCAAAAACCAACAATAACATGTGAGACTTAAGACTCAGGTAAATATCAGCTTCAAAACCTGATCCGCCTGCAGCATTCGTTTGACACATTCACTATTTATGTAGCGATCCGCAAGATCCATGCATCTTGCTTCATCTGCCAATGCTGCTGCAGCTGCCAAATCACCAGCATGCTTTAAAATCCGACTCTGTGATCAAACAAAAAGAAATTTTAGATATTACAACACCAAATGGAAACTTCTCCTTTTGTGCCTCTGGTAAATACTGCTAAAGAAAACCCTACTTCAGTATGTCCTAAAATAAGCACTGTCAGAAAAGAAAAAAAAAATTACATCTCTGTATTTTTTTTTCTTAAATGTATATATCAAAGACAGAAACTTATAATGACAGAAATCATTCTCAGAAAAGGAAAGAGGAAAAAAGGGCTGCAATAGAAACAAGACTATAAAAAAGAAGCAATATACAATAAAATATCGTATCCCAGAATAAAAAATCAAAATGGATACAGATAGTGGGCTATGATTGATTGTATGGCCCTGCATGCAAAGATTTACAAATGGATGGCTAGAGAAAACAAACCTTGACCGAGTACAAATCAATGACTGTTGGAGTATGCTCTATAGCCTCATCAATTTTAGTGAGAGCAATGTCATATTGTCCCCGTCTATCATAATGCTGCATTGTAAAATACAACTCAGAAAATTCTAGAAAAAAGATGACACAGATAATAATTTAAGTATGCTATGTGATTGAACCTGAGCCAAGAAAAATAAAGTCCACATAAGTGTCGAAGGTGGTTCTTTGTCTGCCCTGCATTCAGTATGAAAAAAAGGCAAGCATTTCAATGAAATTTGGAAGACAAATGAAGCATGATATAAATAAAATATAGTAGCAAATTAAATTATCAATGTGCATAACATATTCTATTATTAAGATCCACTTGGGGTTTGATTCACAGGTTTCGCATTAATGGCTTATTTTGTGTCCTCACAAATGCATATACATGCTAGAAAACAAACAAGAGGGAAATTCTAACTGAAAGATGAAATACTTTATAATCATTTCCATGTTTATCACTAATTGTTTCAACTCTATATACTAGACATGAAGGATTACAAGATCCATATGCTAAATATTGATTAACCTTATTTGGTTTACAAAACCAATCTTTGAAAACCAGAAATGACAAATACATGACTTGTCAACCAATGAAGATCAATGAACTTGTATCTTTCACCATCTTCTTTGCTGATAAAACAAAGAAGAATATATTTCTATGTACTCCTAACAAAATTGTTCAGAACATTTAACAAGGATAAAATCATACAACAGACAATAAGCATAAAATAGTCCAAGCTGAAAGTCTGAACGAAAGAACCACGAACCACTTCAACATACCCTGAGGATTTTTCCTTCAGTTTTTGAATTTTTATTTTCAGTATCAGATATAATAAACACCATCCATAACATCATAAAAAAAAGTTTAAAGCACAAATTACCTCCCTGGGTATCTCCCAGTCATTCTAATTGAATGCTCCAACTCAAGAATAAGTTTTTCCAGTATGTCTGCCTGTACCATCACAGCAAAATCTAATCAATCTACCCAAACAACCGCCAAATAATCCAAATGCCAAAAAAGGAAATCTAACTCACCTTGCTAGCATGATCATACAAGGGAGAAAGATCTGAGAATAATGAAGGAACACCCTGAAAGCAACAAGTAGATAATACATTATTTTACCCCAGAAATAGAAAACAAGAATTGTTTGAGATAACTATCAATACCTTGGTAAGGAGGGGCCTAATATAATTATCAGCAACTTCATGAAACTTGTCTCCTTGGAGAAAATCAAGTGGTATTCTCTAAAATATGGAGCAGAGAGAGAGGGAAGAGTAAGCCACATGCAAATGCACATAATACATTTTAAAAAAGAAAAGTGGGGAGGGGGTGATGGAGAATAACAAGGAGGAAACCAACAATTATAAATGATAAAAAAAGAAAGATATAATACTCTTCTAACACTAGATATCCTGTTAACATAATTACATTGATAAGCATTTCTCAAATATACCAAATCATATGACATCAAGGATGAGGTGAAGGTGGTCTTTGGCTCAAATACCCAGAAGAAGAAAGAGGGAAGTTTTTTTTTTGTCGGACAAAAATGCTGTATGTGTGTGTGTGTGTTTGGGGGAGGGGGGTGTTGGGGGGGATTGGAGCTTTGCATCTGGCATAAGAGAAGGGCTAGGGACAAATTCTAGTAGTTTCATGCACTCATGTATATGATTCTGTAAGGTTCTAATGTCACCATTTCAGTTAAATCTTCCCTGGCTACCAGCAGAAGATCCTCAACATTATTTGCTTGATGCCACAACTTTTACATATGGCCTTGCACTAGGACAGAAACAGAGTTCAAAAAGAGGAAGTGGAGGAGGTTCTAAAATATAACAGGCCAAGCATAAAATTTCTACCCTAGACAAAAAGAAAACAATAAATATCCCTTTAAACAAGGTTGGAACATGTGTCACCTTAACAGCAGATGACCAAGAATACTGCTGCCCAAGTGATTTGTACAAGTCATCCAACTTATCAATTTCATCAGCAGAATAGTAGCCATTTTCTGAATACAGCCCAACACATTTTTGTAGACCTTCATAATATCTGAACAGAGAAAAAGAAAGTAACCAACATTAGATTCGTCCTAAAAAGTAGAAGTAAAAAACCAACATTCACATAAACACACAATGAACATTGTTTACAGCCCCGTTTGGGGTTGAGTTTCACAAAAGCGCTGTTCAACAAAAAAATTTATATTATTTTTAAAACTGTTTTTTTTTAGAAGCAGATAATTGATGTTTTTCCCAGAAGCAGGTTTGAAAAAACAATTTATAAAAAATAATAAAAATCAATCAATTAAATTAAAAAAAATTTAAAAGCATTTTTTTAACCCCTAACAACAATTCCAAACGCACCCTAAGCCAACTAATGCCAGGATCACCCTACCAACATCTGCACATTAGCTATTCTATTCACATATGCATTTAATTTGCCTATCCAACACCGCATTTTCATTGCTATGCTAATTATATAAAAAAAAAATACAAGGATTGCAAGCCCAAAGACATGCAAGTGTAGCAACTTTAGCATAAAAAATACGAGAAATATCATGACAAATCAGAGGATAAAGTTTTGTAAAAAACAACCATACTGTATTTGAAAACTAAAACAATTCTAGATGATGATAAAAGAAGAGAAATGCAAAATTACAAGAAAAAAAATGCATACCACAGAGCAGCAACAGTAAGAAAAAACGAAGTAGTTTAGAACTTTGTTGGTTTTGGACAAAAGGTGCCATATGGGCACAAAGACAAATAATAATAAATCAAGTAGCAAATTCTATGACTATTTATTCCCTAAGTTCTTGTAGTTACTTCTCTCAGTTGCCCTCTATCATCAACTTCATAAGCAGGAGACAATGTAGTTAAAAGCGAAAGGAGCACTCAAGGCGATATGCCTTCCCATCGCCTTGAAGTGCAATGCGCAAAAAAAACGCTCGCCTGAATGAAGCAAGGCTCAAAATCTTTATAATAATTAATTAATAATATAATAATACTAAAAACATAAATTTTTAGCAAATGAAAATCTAGTAACAATTAAAACTTATAAAAAGTCACTAATAATAGTAAATAGCCTAAAACTATATATCATTATCAAACTCTATAACATTATAAAAAATAAATAAATAAATAAGTCTAGAATTATAGAATTGAAATTTTAAAGAATAGAAAATCTAGAATTTTTAACAAATAAAAAAAATAAGAGTTAATTAGTTAAAAATCTGCAATTTAAAAGTAATATATAAGGTAATATAATAAATAAAGAATATTAGAATAATAAAAAAAATCAGAATAAAGAATTCAAGAATAAAGTAATGTATAAAAATATTGAATAATTGAGTTTTTAAAAGGATTAATTGAGTTTTTAAAAGAAATAGAAAAGAAATAGCTGATAAAAAAAAGAATAGAATAAAAAAAATAAAGAAAACAAAATAAACAAATACAGAAATGGAAAGAACAAGTAGAGAGACAGTAGAGACAGTAGAAATGGATAAAATATTCATACCAGAGACCCAATAGAGACAAAAGAGAAAAAGAAAATAAATAGCCGACAATGATAAGAAATTTTAAAAGATAAAGTTATTAGGTTATAAGGAATTTTAAAAGATAAAGTTATTAGGTTAAAAGATAAAAACTATTTTAATCTAAGTAAGTGGTGCCTAATTAGATAAAACAAACAAAAGATAAAAAACTATTTTAACCTAAATATGTGGGGCCCTAATTAAATAAAACAAACAAAAGTTGCCGTATAGTATTAACGTTAAATTAAAAAGTATACAAATATATAACTGGTCGCCTCTTAAAAGAGGCGACTCCTAAATTGTATGAAGCGCAACACTCAATCTGCGCCTTGCTTCTGCACCTAGGCGCACAAGGCAAGCACTTTTAACCTCACTGAAGCCCACTAAAAAAAGTTGTTTGCTATATAGAAAGCAATATACAACATGTATATACTTATGACAGCACTATCACTAATTATGTACTGTTACAGTATCAGACAAATAATAAGGTTTACTCATGAAGGTATGTAAGAGATACACTAAAGACTAAAATATTACAATCCATATCTCCATTGGAGTTGATGTTGCATCGTTTTCCAAGGAAAGAAAAAACATTTCAATATAATTTTCTGTAATTAAATAACCACTCAACAAAAGGAAGTTCAGCTAGTGACAACATGAAAACGAAGACACTCATCAAGATTACTGGTCCAGAAGACATTTATTTAAGCAGTCTATCAATCCTAAATTTTTCATGTCTCTTATGCATGTGATATATGTATTTAATTTCTCAGCGGGAAAAAAAGCCTTGATAAAATTACCTGTAATTGTCAGGATTCATGGCAAGTAACACACTGTATAATTCAGCACCCACTTCAAGGCGACCAAGATTCACCAGTAGAGACACCTCTTGTTCTTTGTACGCCAACTTATCAACCTTAATATATATCATGCGGTAAATATCAGCATCTGTTCAAAGTTTGTTAAGGTTTACAATGGAGCCACCAATTTACATAGTACACTTACAATTTTTGACCCTTTCTTGTGCAACTCCTCAAGAGCTCTCTCAAGAGAGCCACATTCCTCTAATAAAGAGATCTGGAGGTAAGAGATGACAATCAATTTACTGCTGAGATGTCTAATAATATTTACCGCTAGTATGCAACTCAAAAAATGGAAATTCACATGCACCACTAGCTCATATGGTCAGACCTAATAAGAAAAGAAAATAACTCAAGAATTTACAAAAGAAAAAAAAAAGGATTCTATATTGTTTGAGTTATGCAATGAACTTGACAAGAGACTTGCAAAAGCATCAGTGAAAAGGCAGGCAGTTCAGGAGTAAAACAAGCTGTAGATAAACATGAATTCTGTGTTAAAGTATGTCCAGCAAATATGCTTTCCAATCCAAACCTCCATTTACCATCGATGTAATTACTATAAGTACAGTCAAAACATTAGCAAAACTCCAACTTCTCTAACCTATCCAAATCACATCATCCTAGACATGGCATGCTATGTGTCATATCATCTGCCAGCCAGAGTTCAAATAATGGAAAAGAAAATAATTTCATTGTCAGAAAATCGTGTAACAGACTGGCTGAATCAGAATGAAATGGACTGAACCAGCTGCCCGCTACCGTGAGTTCTTTGACAAAATTATCAAGGTGACTCAGATCGATCTTAAATGAAGAATTTAACAAAATATTATAACAATCTTGTAATGTAAAGTAATTTATAAAGAAGAAGCATAGAATAACAAATAAATTATTACAAAAGGTAAATCTTTTAAACCAAATCTTAATTTCAGTTTGATTCTTGAATTACTAATAGAGGATCACTCAATATTGAATCACCCCCCTAAATTCCAATACATATCAGACGGTACGATATATTGAAAACCCTGCTGCCAACCCACATAATTAACGCAATATTATGTTCTGTGCAGATTGATTTTGAAAATTGACTACCCATCCTACCAGTAATGAGCAAACGACACTTTATTAAAAATCTAACATGCTTGAAGTTGTCATTTCCAAGACTTAACAATGAGAATCATCAAGAACTTCAAAATTTCAGGCAACATACAGTGAAATTTAATATACACACACACACAATGTGAAAAAACTGAACATGACATGCAAGCAAATTATTCTGTCCAAGACATACATTGCATTGGCCAATAGTTATGCTCCCTTTAGAATCAGCCCATACTAGCAGCTCAAGAAAATAGGCAAAAAACTCATTTCCTCACAGATAGCTCAACCAAAGATGAAATAAATACACATCCCAGTGCTTTTGAGAAAACTGGAAGCTTCACAAATCATATACTTAAGCATCCATGACAGTTTCACCACTCCCCTTTTATAAGTGGAAAAATTAACAATGAACCAAGACCTAAGGCCTCGTTTGGCATGATGGATTTTAAATCCATTGATTTGAATAAAATCCATAGAATAAAAAACCCACATCCCATGTAGGTTTTCAAATCCTTCATTTTTGAAGGTTTTGGAGCATTATGGATTTTAACAAATCCATGGAATGTTGCTCAATTTTTCAAACCAAACAAAGGACTGAGCTACAATCCATGAAATCTTTCAAAACAAATGAGGCCTAAATTGAGAATGCCTTGGTTTTACTTCAACCAATTTATTCAACATTCCAATCAATTAAAGCTAAGAAGGCAAAACTTGTAATAAAGCACTTGGTAACTACGCAAGTATTTCCCCCACAAGAAAAGGATGCATATGCACACACATCAAGTTTTTAACATATGAAAGATAATATAAATAAACAGGACATCATCATACACAACCGCATTGTGCAATATCAACGCCACCTTCAATCAACATAAATCGATCAATCCTAAACTTAAACTGATTAATCATCTCAAACTAGAATGCCTTAACTCATAATAAACCAAAATCCAAAAATCATTATTAATGCAATCATTGCAGACTTGCAATCATTAAGGATTTGCTTGATATTATGTTTTAGTTGCCGAATGGAAAAGTACCATGTTGCTTATATTGATTAGAGGCATTAAAAATTTGTTGTTAAGGTGAATTTGGCAGGCTCTAGTTATAAAAACTCCTAAACAATAGTTTCAAACTGCTTTTCCCAACAAATGCATTTTGGAAAATAGTTCTCACCCTCAATGAAAAACAGACTATAAATCATTCAAATATTTATTTACATTTAACAATAGAGGAAATTAACAACAGATGTCTAGCGTGAAACACCCAACTGGTTGAAGGACATATGATTAAATATGAGCTGCATGTATGAAATCCATGATAATACCTTGTATAAAAGCATTTCCCCATGTTCACACCGTTCATTGTCTGGAGGATAATCATCCTCTAGTGTCCCTTCATATGCCTCCAGAATTTCAACTGCTTTTGAAGCACTAGTAAAGAACATGGTATTTTTCAGTGTGACAGTGAGGATAGGACTCAAGATAAAAAGCAAGATTACATATCCTTGCGTCAGGGAAGAAAATTATTTTATGATTGAGAAGAGAAAGAAATGCTGACAGCAACTAAAAGTGGGAATTTGTCAAAAAACATTTTACTACTTTATATTCCTAGAATTCTGAATATTTTGAAAAACATGATACAAAATTATTATAAGATTTCAACAATCTCTTGTAATGAATAAAAAATTTTAAAGGATAAACTTCTTGAATACAAAGATCAAACTATGTACTTTGAGTTTAAATGGTGAGCAACGGCAAATCCAATCCAATTCATGCGATGATTTGGTTTCAAGGTTAGAAGTTGTTGTCGAGTCTCAACAAAACCTGTCAAATCTCGCATTTGTGCCTGCAACATGCAAGAGAAATGGGAATAAAACCTATAATTATGTTGAAGAAAACTAGAAAAGAAGGCGTCACTAACAACTTGTAAACATAGACAAACAAACTGAGAATTGAAGTTAGCTCTTCAAAACTATAGTGCAGGGTGAATTTAAAGTGGCATTCCTCTGGTCTACAGCAGAACCATGGAAAATGATGATCCATATTTCAATGTGGAGGAAATAAGATGTACCGTCTTTCAAAGCACCGTTTGGTTGCTAGGCAATAATCAATAATTTTATAACTTTTCAGGGTCCTCAAGACTACACAAAGAAACTTAGCAAATATGTTTGCATGTATAAATGAAGGTTTATGGAGCACAGGGGCCAGGCTGAACAGGATATGCTTATCCATGAACTTCTTGTGTACAATCTGAAACATCAGCTCGCGGTCACATTTTCTCACGGATATCGTCCTCAAATAATCTCAAAAAGTAACCAATGGCAATAGTAAATAAAAGGTCAGTATGTATGTACCTGTAAGAGAGACAAGTCCCTCAGTATTTCAATATTGTCTGGATCTATCTTCAATGCATTTCGATAGCATTTGATAGCCTCCCTATATTCTCTGTCAGAGCGATAAAGGAGACCATAAACATGCCAGCAAACATGACTTTTGAGGTCATACTGCATTGGAGACATGAACATAAGCCCAAGACCATATTGACAAATAACAATACAAAAAAATAAACAAAATGAAATGCTACACAATTAGTAGAGAGAACATCTCAACCTTTAGGCCAAGCCGGACAAGGTCATATGCTTCAGATTTACGATCCATGCAATTTAATGTCAAACCCTTCATTGATAAAGTTTCTGGTAAAAAAGAGAAACTAGAATTAATAAAATTGACATGAATGCATCACATCCAGTAAATCATTAAAAAGCATAAGGATTTTACAAAAGGTGGAAAAATTATGTGAAATTTCAATCAAGAGAAAGACATGAAATTATGAAATTTCCATGCCTAAATGCAATTTCACTAAAACTAA
>CATKHJ010189020.1:0-10522 GCA_949750685.1 Vernicia montana
TAATTAATTAATTATGAGTTGGTGGGAATTTTAAAAAAGGATTAATTAGTTAATTAAAATTAATTTTTAATTAACTAATTAATTAGAGAGAGAAACTAATTATAGAGAGAGAGAGAGAGAGGAAACAATTTGGAAAATTCACAAATTGTTTTGTGTGTGTTTGAAGTGAAATGGGGTAGGATATTTATAGGAAAAATGGGGGGTGGCAAAAGACCAAAAAGGGTCCAAAAAGCAGAAAAGGGTAGGGGTAATTTAGGGATTTCATAAAAAGGAGGGCAAAAGGGTCAAAATGACTTGCAGGGTACGGCTGCCGCCGGAGGCACAGGCGCCGTCGGCTAAAAAAGCGTCCCCGGCGGCGCCGCCGGCTCGACTGGGTCGGCTTCGGCTTTTCGGGTCACCTGGGTCGATTTTCGGGACATCCGGATCAGTTTTCGGGTCTTTTACTTCAATTTTTGAAGGTTCCAGGTCAGTTTTCGGGCTATTCTGGAGTCTGAAAAATTATCGATCAGTGTCGATGAATCCGAAATTAATTATCGGACATTTTGGCAGTCAGTTTAGGAGAAAATTTGATCATTTTTGGAAAGGTGCTGTCCGGTACAAAAAGTCTGGTCGGAGTCGAAAAAGTGATATCAATCTGCGCTGGAGAGAAATAAATCGTTTACCTTTCGAGGGCGCTGCCCCCTTGACCCCTGCCCGCTAACTGGCTAGCGGGACCGCCGTACCGGCTCTGCGTAGCGCACGAAAATTAGCAGGTATCAAGTTACAGCATCTTAAGGGTGCAAAATTGAGGGTTCACACAATGTGAATTTATGAGCTCAGTATAGTGAAACGACTATATGGATTCAGTATGATGAAGCGAGTAGGGAAGCTCAGTAAAGACAAAACGAGGCAAAGGACTAAGATGAAGCAAAGAGCTTTGAATTGACAGTGAGACAGCAAAATAAAACGGGACAGCAAAGCGAAGTGAATTCTATTTTTTGGATCGAAGATGAACTGAGGGGTTCGGTATGATAAGAACAAACAACGAGCTAAGGAGCTCGGTATCAAAATCGAGTTGATTTTAAGAAAAGTGAATCAAGGAGTTCGGTATGACGAGCAGGGTAATGAGAACATGTAACTGGGAAACAAGTGTAGCAAATCTTATTAAGTGCCTTCAAGGAAATTCGAGAACGAATTTCTTTTAAGGGAAGAAAAAGTAACACCCAAGGAAATATATTATTATTATTTTTGTATATATATTTAAGTGCTGCCTGATTAGTCCGAAGGGGACTAATCAGTTTATTATTTTCAGTCAGCAGAAGAGAGAGAAAAAAGAAAGCAGAGAGAGAGAGAGAAAGAGAGAGAGAGAGAGAGGAAGAGGCTGCCACCACAGACTACTATCGTCCGGCCACTGCCTTGCAACACGAGTCGGCCAAGGAAAAGCCTAGCCACCGACTGACCATTTGCCAAAGTTTTACCGCCAACGGCAACCGGAGCAAGCTGCATGTGCCATTCGATCGGGTCGCCGATAAGAAGATTTCTAAGATGATTTTGGCTAGCTCCGACCTCTTTTTCCAACAAGGTTTGTACCAATGGACTCCTCTCCTCATAAGCTTTCATTTGATACCTATTTCATCTAAAATGGTTAAGTTTCATTTTTTTATCGGAATCCAGCGAAGACTGAGGCTGTCGACATCGATCTCTGACAAGTGAGGGAAAGTGACAATGGTTTTTGGATTATCCTTTTTGAGATAAATTTGTGGATACTCGTTTCGCCACTACCGAAGATAGTTTTCCAGCGACCTTCCGGTGGGTGTTGCTTGAAAGTCTAGAATTAGTTATAGATGTTTAATTTGATGATTCTGTATAATTAAGTTAATAATGAGTTAAGATTATTAGCAATGCTTAAAAATTAAGAATTCATGAATTGAATTGAGGAATTAAACTATATGATTAAGGTTCCTAGAATCTTAGGTGATGATTAAATTGTGGATTTCATGTGTAGGCATAGGTGAGCCAAGAATTGGATGAGTTACATGCAATTAAGGTGATTGAGATTGATTGAAAGGATATAGCGAGTGAGATAAGTTATGAAGTGTATGTTTGTAATTCTTTTTGTTCCATTCTTCATTTTATACTGCATTTGTTCATGAGGTCATTTGGACCGAAGCCAGATTCTTTGTTTATATTTCATTGTATAATGATAAAATCATTAAAAATGTGAACTTCTTATTGCTATTGCTGAGGACACTTGGACCGAAGCCATTTATATGTAATGCCGAGGCCATTTGATCTGAAGAGCCATTTGTATGATATTGAAGAGGCCACTTGGGCCGAAGACCTATTTCATGTGTTAATGATTCCATTGAACCATGACCGAACCTAAGATTAAGTGTAACAGAACTCCTATTAAATGGGGTAAAGTCATTAAACATTATGCACTTGGTGATGCTTTACCTAGAGAGGATAGTACTCTAGTTGTGTATTTAAAGAAATGCACGTTAAATAAAGCCTTACCTAGAGAGGGCAGTACTCTAAATGTGTATTCAAGGAATGCACGTTAAACATGATATGTTACTACTGTGGGGACGATGGCACAGTCCCACCCACAAGATAATTGATGAATGAGTAATTGACGAAAATGATGATATATTATGTTACAACTTTCTATATTTTTGGTGCCCTTCGTTCATGGCACATATGTGTAATGTTTATTGAACCTTTGATATATTGATATCTATATATGTTCATGTAACCATATGTCCCCTATGATATACGTATATGTATAAACCATTGTTCATTGATTCATTGATTAATTGCAAACCTCCTCATTCATATACATTTAATAGTTCACTGAGTTGACAGCTCACCACATCGTCTGTGGATTTCATGTTATAGTTTGAAGAGTATAGAAGGTAGAAGTTGAGGTGTATAATAGAACTTGTTGATTTCCTTCTCCCTCAAGAAGCACAATGTATATGTTATTGCTTTATGATATATATTATGTTCAAGTTTGGATGTTTATATCTTTAGTTGCTTCGTAGTCATTGGAAGTCATAATTGTATATATGTTATATATTCATGTGTTATTGAGGCATTATTAGATTTTTCCTTGTATCAAGGATGATAACATATGATGATTATTGATGCTAAACAAATATATGATGTGTAATTGATTCAGATTATGATATTGGAAAGTTATTTATTTGTCATATTAATTATTGTATTCAGGGATAGTGGGTTTTACAGATTTTTAATTGCCTTAAATTTATTTATGTCATATAACCGTCGCGGCTCTTGGAGTTTGACAGTGACACTCTTTATTTGGTTTCTTTTGTTATTTCACTTTTAAATTTTTCCTTGTTTATTTTATTCTTTTATTTTAAAGTTATATAAAAAAATTATTTTTTTAGATCTAGGTTTTGTGCTTCAAATCTCCTAATTCTCTCTTTCTAGCTAGGTTTTTCATATCTTCTGCACATACGCGCATTTTTTTTTTTTTTTTTTCACTTAATAATATAGGAGTTGCTTTTAAGCTGAGGGAGGGAGTTTACTTCAAAAAGAAAGTAGCAAAGAATAAGTCAATAAACCAATCAGGTCTAGTCTAAATTATAACGAGAGAGAAGATTTTAGACTTAATTTCACATTCAATCATTGATTTGTTCAAGTAGTTTTTTTTTTTTCCCCAAAATTTGTTCAAGTAGTTTCCTATTGATCACTCATATCTAATTTATTATTTAAAAATTAATCTTAATAAAGTATATATATATCAATCTGATCACAAAAACCAATTGTTATATGTGCTGTCAGTTTCAGTGGTGACATGACGTTCTAAATAAAAATAAAAATAATGTAATTTGTAGTTTAATGAAAAAAAAAAAAAAAAACTCTTTTCTCATCTTCCTTTAATTTTTTTTTTTTTAATTTAGAACAATATTAAATATATACTCAATTTTAAAATTTCACCTCACTTTTACACTTTTTATTATATTATTGTTTATTTAATTATCTTTAATTTATAATAAATATTCAATAAATATTTTCTGCTCATAAGTCTTGACTCAATATATTTTTTTGACATTTTAGTAGTAATTTTTTTTTTTTATGGGTATGAGACATTTTAGTTGTTTATTTATGTGTGTATATATATTTCCATTTTCACTATATTATATATTAATAGTGTGTTTATGAAATATAATTTTAAATTTTTTTAGTTATATAGTTTTTAAATTTATAAATAATTTTGTAACTTTTATTGTAATAATTTAAATATTAAAATTACATTTATTTAAATTTATACACTAACAAAAGAAAAAAAAAAATATTCTAAATAACATTTGATGATTAGTAGTAACTAATCACATAGTAATTTTAAAATTATATGAGTAATATAGTCATTTAACAAGTAAAAAAGATAAAGTCAAATTTATTTAATAATTAATTTTGGAATGTATTTAATTAATCACTTATTTATATATATATATATATATATAGAGAGAGAGAGAGAGAGAGAGAGAGAGAGAGAGAGAGAGAGAGAGAGAGAGAGAGAGCACTTTCAACCTTTACTCAATTAATAAATGAATGATGTATAAATAGGATAATATTAAATCTTGAGAGAATAATTTTTAAACAATGAAGAAGTTACTAAAATAGCATGTAATTTGAAAAGATTGAAAATAAAAATTTACAATGAGTGTCTAAATTTGAATTCTTTTATCTATTTTAAATTAATAATTTTCTCCTTTCCAAGAATTATCAATACAATTTTTTATATTTTTTAAAATAAATTTTAAGGCAATTTGCTAAAAGCTCTTATAAAAATTTTATTTAATATATATATTTCATTTTTGTCCTAATCGAGTGGGGTCAATTTACCCTACTCAACAATAATGAGTCATTGAAAGCTTCGTCTTAGTGACTATTTTATTTTATTTTTCATAACTTACAATATTTAAACTTATATTTAACATTGAAGGAAAAAAAGGAAATAAATGAAGTCATCAACAACCTGTCATTTGGCATGCTAATGCCTATTGTTTTGTGATTACAGAAATGCTGACAGATATTTAAAAGGTGATTCATAATTTAATTTATTATTTAATTTAATATTTATTAATTTTAATATGATTTCATAATATAAGATAGTCACAATTTTTTAATTAAGTCAAAAATCACTTAAAATAATAAGTTAAAATATTTGATTTAAAATTTATATTGAACACACTCAATTATTAAATTTTTAAATTTTTTTAATAAAATGACTTTTATAACCTTAACATATTTATAATTTTTATATCCTTAACTTTTAGTTGTATTAATTTTATTGACTTTTGTACTCATTTAAATAATTTTCATTAATAACAGTTATCAAACATATTTATTATATTCAGCTCTTAAAAATTTTATTATTTTATTATATTCAGCGTTTAAAATTCAACACTTTCAGCGTTTAATTTTGTGTTTTATAAAAGGTCACCTTAATTTATATATAAAAAGAAACTAGAGGTTACTTTTGAAAAAACTGTGGGATAATAACACTGTATGATGAACCAATAGTAGATATAAAGATGAGACTATTGGAATGCAACCTTAGTCTAAAGAATTGTTATAGCAGACAACCCGTTGATTATATTTCAAAAATAGTTTCAACAAAATTCACAATACTGAATTTATGCGAATGAGTCTTTAAATTAGCAGTATTAAATTTGTTTTCAGAGTTATAAGGTCTTGAGTTCGAATTATTCAGAGTCAATTTTTTTTTTTTTAAATCAAGCTAATATTTCAAAAAAAAAAAAATACTAAATATGCAGCACCTAGCTAGATTATCATTCATGGTGTGTAGAAATAGGAAAGGCAGTGTCTATTTTTTTTTGGTTTAGTCAGTAATGGTATTTTCAAGCCAGCTTATACTTCAATTAAGATTAAATTTTTTTCTCGGATAAGTCTAAAAGTACACTCTACACTAAATTTATACATTTATGAATTATTTTTTGAGTATTGATCCGAAAAAGGTAGTGTAAGTGAGCAAGGATTGGAGCCATATAATTTTGAAGTATTAGTGGCAATAATTAATAATGGATAAATGTCTTATAGCTAATCATATAGTTGTTTGTTGTGATAAATAATAAAACAATGGTGAATTATTATTTAGTATTTGTATTTTAACGAATTGCACTGGTCAAGACCTTTATTTTGAAAATTTAATTTAATGATCCATATATTTACTATCCGTTAAATAACAATTTGGTCATTCCGTTAATGTTTCAATTAAATTATAAATAATTACACTAGTCATTACCTCTATTTTGAAAAATTAATTTAATGGTTCTATATTTATGGTTTATTAAATAATTTAGTCATTTTATTATATATTTTTGTTGTTTCCATGTATGTTTTGATGATTCTAAAACTTGATAAATTTAATTATAACGTTATATGATCTTTATTTCCAAATGTTTGAAGCTTGTAGGGCATAATGGGCGTTACACATTGCTTAACGCCTTAACCCCATTACGCTTAAATAAAAAATCAAGAATTTAGGACAGAGACAAAATTTACAAGCGTTACCATTCCTTCACGGGCGTTACCCATCTTATAGTAACAGGAGTTACTATTTAGTAACGACCGTTACCATCTAAAAGATGAAATAGTGGAGATGGACTGAGCCTAAAGTTATCCCTGTTACCAACAAACTTACCTCCGTTAGAAATAAGCTTACCCCGTTAATAACAAGCTCACTACCATTACAGCTGACCAGTAACGATTGTTATGTCATATCCCAGCTCCAATGGTGTGATGGTCCTAGGGCATGAGTATGTTTAAAACTATCAAACACTCGTAGAACCCAATCAAAAGTCAACATAGATTAACAATTATCAATCTTATAATACATCTAAACAACCATTCAATAACAATATCCATCATTCGGTTACAATAACTATATCAATAATTTCATTCAATTCTAATGTTCACTATAGATCAAGGATCAATCTCATACTATCATCTATAATAAACAATGGCAAAATAAATACATCAATTGAGTATCAAATGAATCATTCTATCTAAGTTTATGCACTTCAAAACATAAAGCTACAAAGCAACTATAGAATAAATATTCTTTACAATTATAACTTATAAAAGTCAAAAAATATACATCACAATTAGCTACTTGTCGAGGAATCTCTCTCTTCTACAACTCTATCCTCCTCAACTCTAACACCTGAAAAACATAATTGAAGAGGGGTGAGCCTTCAATTCAATGACATTATGAAATATATCCATACTTGTGGGTTTTCAAAAATGGCAATAATTGGTTCAATAATTGGAATATCGAATATAGAAAATAACAATAATCAATAAGGGTTATATCAATAACAATAGCGTGACTAGAAGGAATGACACTAATCAATTCAATTTCGATAGAACAATATCAATCAATCAATCAATAGTGAAATACAAATGGGTGGGATGAAGCACCATCCTCATAAGCATCCATAATAATCAAATAAGGGCAGTAACTTCTCCCTTTTAATGCATGTTTGGCCGAGCATATGCCTAGTGTACATGGTCCTCTCTAGGTAGGACACTGATACATTGGACTCTATCAGTCGAGTCACTGGTGCACACGGTCTAATGGATTATCCCCTATTAGTATAGATGTTCTATCACAATATGGTTTAACTAGGTTAAAGTTTAGTAGGTTCAATATAAATAACTATTAGCTCAAATGGCCATCATTTCAATAAAGGGTTCAATAAAGAATATCAATATATCAATGGGCTAGCAATGAATAATAGCAATGTCAATAACAATTAACAATGAAATAATTTTCTTTTAATCTTTACCATTTGGCATTCAATAGTTCAATAAAGAATAGCTTTATTCAAGGTTGTACACATGAATAAATATATTTCATAACTCACCTCAAAAGCAAAATACTCCAAACAAAACTCAAACACTTTATCTTGGATGGAAATCCTCAATATCTTAGCCTACACAAGAATTTCAAACAACAATCAATCTAGATCTCACAAAACTCTAACCTTAAGGTTGAATCTCCAAATTAATATAAGAATACTCTATTCTTATATCTCAATAGCATTTACATCACATAAATACTAAAGAATAACTTATATTCTTAAGGTTCACATTCTAGGATTTCTAATAAATTCTATATATTAATTTATCACTTGCAAAAAACACCATTAATAGCTTCTATTTAACTCATAGTGATGCTATACCACTCTATTAACAATACCCATAAAGAATATTGAAGGAATAAACACTTACCTTGAAATATCTCCTTCCTCTTCAAACAAATTTTCCAAGAATTTATGGAGGAATCTTCCTTAGATCTTGCATATTATTTGTTATCTTGAGTTATAATGAGTAATCTTGGCCTTGGAGGAGCATTAATGGAATTTAGTAGGGTTTGAGGGCTATTAGGATTGACATAAATGAAGAGAGAGTCATATTTCCCATTTAAAAGACCTGTCCTTCAATTTATAGACCCCGATGAGTAATAGGCGTTACTCTTAAGTAACTACCGTTACCTCATCAAATCTAGAAATCCTTGAACTCAACCAAACTAAATCTTCACGGTAGTTACCAAATTAGTAATGAGAGTTATCATTGTGTCACTGGCATTACTATTTAATAACGGGCATTAATAAGGAGAGACAGAAACAATTCCCATGCCCTTCCAATATGGTAACTGGCGTTACACTATAGTAACGGGCATTACCCTCTAATACAGGCCAAAACCTCATATGTTCTTATATTTCAACTTCCTAAACTCACTCCAAATGCTTCCAACAATCTTCAAACTATCACATACTACTATAAATCCATTTCACAAGAATCATTCAACAAAAATCAATGCATTCATAACTCAATATCAATAATAGCAACTTAGAACAATCAATATGTGGATTAAATTCACAAAGGAATATAAGATACAAAATTCACAACTTTGCTCAATCATCCATAAACAAAGTAAATACACATCAAACAAAAGTCTTCGGTGTTACACGTTACAGCACATTCACGGCCGTTACCTATCATTTTCAAGCAAAATCTGCAGAGATTTTTAGCCGTTGAAGATGACGCGGGAGCATACATCTATTATTTTCACTATAGAACACCTATATTTTCTAACCAAATTTGAAGACTTATATATGGATGAAGTTCCTAAGTGAAGACCAAGAGATATAAAGTGTATTCAAGTGAAATCTAAGCTCCAAAAATTTCAAATTACTCTCTGTTTTATTGTTGTAAAGATATTGAACTCCAACTCTTTCAATTATAATAGCTTTTTACTAGTCTTGAGAGACATTAAATCTCAAATCATTTGTAATTGATTGAGTGTTTGGGTACAATTTGGGAAATCTAGTGTAAAGGGGCGAAATCCCAGATCAACTAAGGGTGTAAGAGTTATTGGGCACAAATCCTAAATAGTGGAACCCTAAATGAAGGATTTAGGAGAAGTGGATGTAGGAGATGAGTTTGCTCTGAACCACTATAAAATTGGCTAATAATTTCTTGCTCTCTATCTCTTTTAATTATTATTGTGCTGCATTTTCTTAACATATTATATATAGGTTGATAAATTACATTAGAATTTAAAAATCATATTCACATCCCCTCTAGGAGTATTTTCATATAGGGCTCAATAATTTGTATCAGAGCTTGTGCTCTTCTTTGTATAAAATCTGTTGGCCCAAGTATTGCAAATCCTAGAGGAGGAAAAAGGGGGGGGGGGGGTGGTGGGAGAGTGTGAATAGGATTTTAAAAAATCAATTTCAATTTAAAAACTTTTGCTTTGAAAAATTTGAATATTAAAACAATATTAGCGGAAGCAATTAATCAAAGCAAATAAGCAATTTTAAGTTTATGTGAATATCTAAATCATTCAAACAAACAAGCAAATAATCAACAAATATAAGAGTGTAGGGAAGAGAGATTCAAACACAAGATTTATAGTGGTTCGACCAACTCCTTGCCTACATCCACTCCTCAAGCTTCACTTGAGATTTTCACTATCAATGATCCTTTTACGGGTGCAAGATCAAACCCAAGTGTTTCCAAGCTCACACTCAAACTTCTTACAAGTGTTTCAATGGCTCACACTTAAACCCAAGTATTTTCAAGGTACACACTTAAACCTTTCCAAATGTTTTATGGCTTACACATAACCTTTACAATAGAGAATGATTTGAGGTTTTAAGTCACTCAATGACTAACAAGAAAATCTCTTACAAGATAGAAATTAAGCTTATAGCTTTTAATAACAATGAACACAAAAGATATAAGTTAAAGAGCAAATGTGTTCTTGAATAAAGTAGAAGAGGATTATTGAATTTCAAGTTTGGATAACACTTTTAATCACTTAGAATCTCTACTTATTCATTTGGAGTCTTTAGATATATATAAATAATCTTTCCATCTTCCAATAGCCATTTTTTAGCTCTAAAAATGGTACTAGACAAGCTCCAACGGATATATAACGGCTATATTCCAACGGCTAGTTCCAATGGCTATATAA
>CATKHJ010189050.1:0-14650 GCA_949750685.1 Vernicia montana
TACATGTGTTTATATATATATATATATATATATATATATATATATATATATATATATATATATATATATATATATATATATATATATATACTTTTTATATTAAAAATAATTATGTAAATATAATATCGGGTTTCCACGGGGACAGGGATGGGATCCCCGCGGGGTGAGGAATACACTCCCCGTCCTCGTCTCCGTCCCATCTCTACTAACGGGGAAGAAATTTCCTTCATCTCCACCCCCATGGAGATAAAATTCAGGGAATCTCCGCCCTGTTCGGGGCAAATCCCCGCAGGGAACAAGGATTCCCCGCCCCATTGCCATCCATACTCTCTTTGCAACCAACCCAGATAATGCCTCCCAAAACAATTGCCTGTCTCACAAAAACTCTCTCACTTCTCCTTTCCAGCCAACTCAGATCCTCAACAACCATTGTCGATTCAATCCATTTAAATGATCCTCGCTCGGTCCATTATTTTTGTTCAAAATTCCTTACAGTCCATTTGGTACACATGATTGCTTAACTAATTAACATATAGTATTAGTAAATAACACTATGTTTGGTACATATGATTTATATTGGACTTAATAATCTCAAAAAATTAACTAACTCATGAAATAAGTGTTATCTAAAACATAGCCTCCCCATGTCTTTAGTAAGTCTTATCTAGTGGGATTACTAATCTCATCATTTATGACACTTTATTTCTTAAAATAGCCTCACTTTTTATTCCATTTATTAATCCATCATACCAAACATAGGATTATAAAACACTATGTTTAGTACATATAATTAATATTAGACTTAATAATCCCAAAAGTTTAGCTAACCCATGGGATAAGTGTTATCTAAAACATAGACTCCCCATATCTTTAGTAAGTCTTATCTAGTGAGATTACTAATCTCATCATTTATGACACTTTATTTTTTAAAATAGTCTCACTTTTTATTCCATTTATTAATCTATCCTACCAAACATAGGATTATAAAAGTAAAATTACTTAATACTATAAATTAAGATTTTTGTACCAAATAAAGTTTAAGATAAGTAATCCTATAATTTAACTAAGTTTAGGATTTAAACTAATCATAAGAATTATGAATTCGTGAACCAAACGGATTGTTAAAGCCTCCATTGATTTGGGATTTATTCAAGAAGTAAAACAAGTACACACACATTTAATGAAGTTAGGATTGTATAATTTATTGTCTTTGCAAAATCAGATTTTGAATGTTTATGTTAAATGCAAGGAATTCAATCATGCATATAAATTGTTTGATGAAATGAATACGAGAAATGTGGTGACCTGGAATACGGTGATCTGTGGGTTTGTTAATTATGGTAGTAATTTCGAGTTGAGTCTCTATGTGGGTTTTTCTTATTTTAAGAGAATGTTGCTGGAAAAGGTAGATTTGGATCCTATAACGTTGAATGGTTTGCTTCATGCCTCTCTTGAGCCAAATGACGTTGAGATTGGTAAACAATTGCATTATTTAATAGTGAAATTAGGTTTCGAATTGAGTTGTTTCATCAATAGTTCTCTTGTTGATTTGTATGGGAAATGTGGATTGGTCAATGAGGCAAAGAACATTTTTGATGAAGTAGTGTGCAAAGATGTAGTGTTCTGGAATGTGATGGTTTCTTGTTATGCATTGAATTCCTTAAGAGATGAGGCTTTCAGAGTCTTTAACCTGATGCAATCGGAAAATTTTTTAGGGGATGATTTTACATTTTCTAGTATGCTCAGCTCATGTGCAACTTTGGGTTTTTGTGATTTAGGAAGGCAAGTTCATGGTCTTATAATCAAACTGTCTTTTGACACAAATATTTTAGTGGCTAGTGGACTTGTTGATATGTATGCAAAGAGTGAAAATATAGAAAATGCTCGCAAGGTTTTTGATGGTATGGATGCTAAAAATGTGGTGTCCTAGAACACTATGGTTGTGGCTTATGGGCAGCATGGAGATGGGACGGAGGCTATGAAGCTCCTACAAGGAATGTTGCGAGAGGTTTTTGCTCCAAATGAGCTAACTCTTGCTAACATCCTTAGTTCATGTGGTAATGCATCAAACAGTTGTGAAATTATGCAAGTCCATGCCTATGTAGTAAAAATCGGATTTCAATCCTTTCTATCAATTGGGAATGCTATGATAAATGCATACTCTAAGTGTGGTAGAACTGATAGTGCATTTAAATGCTTTAACTCAGTTTCAGAGCCTAATCTTATTACATGGACTTCACTTATTGGTGCTTATGCATTCAATAGTCTTCCAAAAGATAGTATCAAGATGTTTGAGAAGATGTTATCTACTGGTGTAAGGCCAAATAAAATTGCTTTTATTGGGGTTCTTTTTGCTTATAGCCATGCAGGATTAATAAAGGAGGGGCTTCACTAGTTTAGTTTAATAATACAACATTATCAAATTTTTCTAGATTTAGAGCACTATGGTTGTCTCATTGACCTTCTAGGTTGAGCTGGTCTTTTAGATGAGGCTTTTAATGTCTTGACTGCAATACCAATTGAACACAGATCAGACACCTTGGGAGCCTTCATTGGTGCATGTAAAATCCATAGAGATGCGAGATTAGCTAAATGGGTTGCAGAAAAGCTTTTGGAATTAGAGTCAAACTTGCATGTAAATTATGCTCTTATATTTAACATGTATGCTTATGAGGGTCAGTGGCATGATGTGGCAAGAGTACGCAGACTGATGAGGGACAAGTGTGATCACAAAGTTCCAGGTTGTAGTTGGATGGAACTTAGTGGTTTTATACACACATTTGTGTCCAATGATAAATGTCACCCTCAAGCTTTAGATCTTTATTGCATTTTAGGAATAATGTTTGGGCTAATGAGGGATGAAAATGTTGTTTCCAAGCTGTATACCGTGAATGAAAATGTTCTAGATGACTGCACACTTTAATTTCTTTGACTGATCTGATGCCTTGGCTTGGAAATGAACATGTCTAAGTGGTGTGTCCTGTGATGCAATACAAGTTTGCTTCTCAATTTGAGGTATATTTATATTTTCTTGCGTTACATAACCCAATCTTTTACTTGCTATTAACTTATTATCAACATAATCTTCTGCTCTTGCATATCATATAAGTCGTTCCAGATGTTCAAAGTATTCATCATTATTGATTATTACATATTACAAATTTGTATACTATTTAGGGTTTGCAGGTGAAATTCTTTAAACACCACAATAAGGGAAATGGTGATTCTCTAGGTCGCATTCTAATATGTGAATTGCCACAAATGAGGTGATGCTTAAATTCTGCCTTGTGACAAAGCATGTTAGGTTTCATTTGGTTAACTTTCTTGTTTGCCTTTTGCTATCACAATACAATTGCAAAAGGCAAACAAGCAAGTTAACCAAATGAAGCCCTGAGATAGTTTATCACATAATCCCTGTAGCTTATGAATTGAGAACACTATTTATGTAAGACAATTATCAACTTGTTGTTCTTTTACCTTGAATAATAAAACTCTGGATACAAATTGACATTTTTAGTGATGGGATATGATAGACTTATGATTTGTGAAGCCATTGGTGCAATGAGTTTGTAATGATTGGATTGTGAAATGGCTGGATAGATGTGACAATAATTGAGATTTTTCTGAATTTTCAGGCAGTAGTCATTTAACTGGAATTCATCCAATGTCAAATTGACAGTAAATTTCAGCCAACCTCGACTTGTTTCTTTGAAGAATTGAAACCAACAGTGTTGGTTTAGGTGGGATTAATTTAGGGTTTGTTAAAACAGTGGAACGAACAAGTAATATCATCTTGTCCTCTTTGTCATTTTTGGAACTTGAAATTTATGTATGATAAGTTCAATTTCAGGCATCAGCCTTATTTTATCTGATCAAAGCCTAGTTGGACTGTCCTGTCCAAGCTGAAAATTGACTTATTGCCATTCAAATCAAAATACAATCATATTCCACTTAAGGTGCTGACTTTGTAAATAGTCATTAAGGCCTAATGTGGGCTTCTTATGAGTCAACTAAGATATGATAGTGATTAAGATTTTCTTATCAACTGGGTAATTTTCATATTGCAATATCACATCATCCATGCAACAAGTGTCCTTCCTGCATCTTTTTCTTTTTGCATTGGCTTTCAATTTTATTATCTTAGGTACAAAAACCAAAATAGAATAACAATTGTCTCCAACTATTTTGATATAGGTTGGAATCTGATTAATTATCTCATTCTTTCTATTATCATACTGAATTAATTATACTTATCCATTTATACTTCTTGTGAAATAGGTACTGATGGAAAGGGTTTCCTTAGAACTCTGGCAATCTTCAACAAACTACATAACTCTGTCATTCTCAACTCCAACTTAATACTAATGATTGTTTATAATTCTGACAATCTCCATCCTAACTGCAATGGACATTTGATTGACTTGTAATCGAAGAGATAAATTCTTATTTCTTACACAGTTCACATGTATATGTTGTTGATCCTTTTTCTATTCTGTCTCTAGGTTGTAATTCAGCCTTTACAAATTGTAAAAAGTATAGTCTGTGGATGTGTTCTTATCAACTGTACTATTGTAGCCGATACATCTCTGAAACTGATGAATTAACAAGACTTGTGTTGTATTTCTTTTCCTTTGGATATGGGCATATGGTGATTCTTTGTTATTGTTTTCGGATTAGTATGTAAAATTTATGTTACAAGAATCAGAAATTCATTTTCTTTTTAATTATTTTGTATTCTTGAAAATAAATAATAAAATGTTCTGTATTGATAAGGGATAAAAGTGGCCTCCAATAGCTTGGAGACACATGTTCCTAGGTCCCCACATTTCCAAGTAAGAATAAGGTAAAAAAAGAGAGTCTAATTCTCATCCTTAACTCTCATTCTCTTTACATTTTCTTTATCTTTTTCCTCCAGCCTACTGACTTTGGCATCGAAGGCTCCCCATCGAATCCGCTCTGAGAAGCTTATGATCCATTATTTCTCTATCTACAAGTCCTATTTCATCACCTTTACACCATGGGTTCTCTAAAAATGGAAGAAGATAATTTTTGCCCTATCAAAATGGCGTCGTTTGTGAAGAACAACACAAAAAGTTGTGTCTCTTCTTCTCTTTTTCCGGCCACAAAATTCACTCATCAACCTTTATGTGTTCCATACATTATTTCAAGTTAAGGAAGGATCAAAAATCTCAATATTTACCGAAGATCCAAGCTCTTTTTATACCGAAAATTAACACTGGACCGTAAAAATGACACTAGAATCACCTTCACCGGTGAGAGGGTGGCTAATCACCATCAAATACTCCTTCATCGGTGGTGACATGCCCCCCCACACATAAGGTTAGTCCGGTTAGCCTTAAAAATTCATTTTTTAAGTTCAACTCTGGACAAGCTTTAGGATTGTGCCACATGTCAGTGTATTGATACATCATTCATACTAGATCTCTGCTCCTTCAATTAGAGCATGACACTGTCCAATGTACCGGTACTCAGCCACACTCAAACACAACTTTATCCTTATCCAAAGGTAATCCTCTCTACCAACCACAAGACGACAGGTGTCAAGCTTATCGTAATCTCCCACCTACCACAACCACATCATTGCCACGTGGTATAATGGAAGAGTGACATGTCATCGATGAGGTGAGATCCCCTTCATGACGAGCTCCTCAGCATATCATTCAAGCTCTTCACCCTTCGAGCTCTTCAGCTCAACTCACCTTTCGAGCTCCTCAACTCAACTCACTTTTTGAGCTCCTCAGCTCCCCATTCGAGCTACTCAGTTCCCCTTCGAGCTCTAACCGAGTCAATAAACCAAATCAATTCAACACTTTTTGGTTCGGTTCAAGCTATTTTCCTTCAATTTTCAAACAGGTCAGACTAGTTTCCAAGGTTTTTAGGTATTCTCTTTTATAGTTTGAGGTCAAAAATTGCAAATTCAACTTACAACATGAAGTTTTGGTATATTCTCCTTCCGATTCAAGGGAAAAATAGTCAATTGGGCTGTAAAATGCCACTTATTCAGTTCCTAAAATAGATTTCAGGAGAATCCACTATTTTTGCGGGGGAGTAAGAGTCCCTTAAATTTCACAAAATTTTTATATGTTGATTATTATGCATAATTTGATTAAAATTCATTACTTGAATGAATCACCTGCTTTAGGTTTATTGCATACTCTATTTTTAAAAGACACTGCTAAATTACTATTTATTGTAGTAAGAAGCACAAATTATTAAAATCTACTTGGACTTCACATGAATTCATGATGCATATGAATTTTGCTAAATAATTTACCACATAGACAAAATAAGCAATCTCGCATTAATTTATATAATGCATAAATCATGCATCTTATATTTGATTTTTAAATATGCTCAAATCAATTTGAAAGTTGCAGACAATGAAAAGGACGTAGATAACTCTAGGCGAAAGACCATGAGATAACTCCTTGCAAGAGGGAGAAAGACTTAGATAAGTCTAGGTGAAAGACTGCGAGGCAACTCCATACAAGTGGGAGAATGACTTAGATAAGTCTAGACGAAAGTCTGTAAGGCACCAAAGACCTAGTATAGCTAGAAGAAAGTCCGTGAGGCACCAAAGACCTAGTACAGGTAGATGAAAGTCCGTGAGGTATTAAAGACCTAGTAAAAACTGGGCGAAAGACCGCAAGACACTTTATTTAAAGACTTGCAAACGAGATGGATTTATAAAATCCTTTATTGACAATGCATATTATTATTTGAGACCTCTTTCGGTGAGGCACGTTATTTGAAGACCTCCAGGTGAGGTGAATTTCTAAAATCCTCCATCAGCGAGGCATATTATTTTTTAAGACCTCTCTTAGCGAGGCACATTATTTAAAGACCTCTAAGTGAGATGAATTTTTAAAGTTCTCCATCAGCGAGGCGTATTATTTTATAATACCTCTCTCGATGAGACATCTTATTTGAAGACCTCCAGGTGAGGTGGATTTATAAAGTCCTCTATCGACGAGGCATATTATTATTTAAGACATCTCTCAATGAGGCACGTTATTTGAAGACCTCCAGGTGATGTGGATTTCTAAAGTCATCTATAAGCGAGACATATTATTTTCTAAGACCTCTTTCGGCGAGGCATATTATTTGAAGACATTAGGGTGAGGTGAATTTTTAAAGTCTTCCATCAACGAGGTGTATTATTATTTAAAACCTCACTCGGCGAGGCATATTATTTGAAGACCTCCAGGTGAAATAGCTTTTGAAAGTCCTCTATCGACAAGACATATTATTTGAGACCTCTCTCGGTGAGGCATAATTTAAAGACCTCTAAATGAGGTAGATTTCTAAGTCCTCTTTTGGTGAGACATATTACTATTTATCATCTATCAGTCAGATATATTATCTAAATACCTCTACGTGAGGCGAATTTCTAAAGACCTCTCAGTGAAGCATATTATTATCTAAGATCTCCCTCAGTAAGACATATTATTTGAAGACATCTAAGGAAATGACAATCTTGAAGCTATTTTGAAAATTTGAAGCTATTTGGAAGATTTGAAGATTTGAAGCTATTTGGAATCTATAAGTCCACGTACTGTGGCGTTGAAGACCTGAAGCCATTGGATAACATACAGTGATCATCTACATGCTTTATATATAAGCCCCTATTTTTGGCTCATCCTTTAGTTTCGAGCTTCTCAACTCGCTTTTCTATTTAGGCATCGAGTCGCCTCCGCATCGAGCTCCTTAGCTTGCATCTCCATCCAAGCATCCAGTTGCCTCCGTACCGAGCTCCTCAACTCGCTTTTCTATTCAGGCATCGAACCTCCTCCACATCGAGCTCCTCAGCTCGTATCCTCATTCAGGCACCCAGCTGCCTTTATATCAAGCTCCCCAGTTCATCTCTCTTCAGGCACCCAACTGCCTCTCTATTCGAGCTCTTCGACTCACCTCTCTATCCGAGCTCCTCAATTAACCTCTCTCTTTAGGTATTCAGTTGCCTTCATATCGAGCCAATTAGGTTGCCTCTTTATCCAGGCATCCAACCACCTCCATATCGAGCTCACTAGCTCATCTCTTTATCCAGGCATCCAACTACCTTCAATTTGACTCCTTTATATATAACATGGAAAAATATTGCTACAATGAGATCATATGTTTATTCCCTTAGTTTGCTCCTCGATACACTCAAATAAGACTAGGAAGTGGGGGGTCTTTGATAAAGGATAAAAGTGACATCAAATATACTCCAATAACATAAAGACGCATATCCCTAGGGCTCCACATTTCCTTTTATATTAAGGTAAAAATAAGGTAAATAAATGGAGTTCATATCTCATCCTCAACTCTCATTCTCTTTACATTTTCTTTATCTTTTTTCTTTAACTTACTGATTTAGACAGTAGAAACTCCCAATCGGATCTGTCCTAAAGAGCTTTTGATTTATTTTTTCTCTATTTACAAATTATATTTCATCACTTTTACACCAAAAATTCTCTAAAAATGGATGAAGGTAATTTTTACCCATCATCCATGTTGCTTGCATTATTACAATTTGACGGCACGCATGTTACAAAATTTTTGGGTTTGGAAAGGTCATTATTATGTGTTGTTCTGGTGCTCTACCTCATGAAATGGAACAATAATAATTCCTTCTCGTTTTGATGTTTATCGAAGAGTAGTCTGGAGGACATAGTAGGGCCCAGTACACTTGGCATATGTGGGGCTCTTGTCCAACAACCTGTTGTGTCTATTTCCATTTTGAAGTAGTTTGCAAGAAATTTGTGCCCAACTAACCGTTATTTTCAGGTAATGTTTTGGGTGGTGAGAGAAGGTAATATTATTATGATACTAAGCGCATCTCCCAGAAGGGCACCTTTTATATAATGAGTATTTTAATTAATATTTAAATATAAAGAATACAAAATTAAATTAATTTTAAATGATGTAATTATTTATGATATAATAAGAATAATTATGTAATTTTTTAATATAATTTATAATATAAAATAAGAGTAATTATTATTTATTTATTTCTTATTGTATGATATATTTAAATTATATTAGTTTGGATCAAATTTTTTTTTATAGTATTGGCCAAATTATTTTTATTCAAATCTAATAAATTCTTTATATTTTACTATTCATTTTAGTTTGTACCATAAGTATTTAATCTTTTAATTTTTTTCCTCATTTAATGTATTAGATTTCACTTTTTTCTTTTTATTAAATTTCACTTTTTTTTTTATTTCACTATTTTCCCTTCAATAGAAAAATAGTATCAATAAATAATATATATAGAAAATTGAAGTATATTAATTACAATTAGAATAAAGAGTAAAATTTGACACTCTAGATGTAAAAGCCAAACTAAGGTGGTGTTTGATAACACCATTCAGTACTTAAAATTAAAATTTTCAACACTTAATCGTTTTAAATTTGTTTGATAACTATGTCTTAAAAGTTTAAATTAAATAAAAAATCACTTAAAATAATAAGTCAAAATTTTTAACCTAAAATTTAAACTGAATACAATAAGTGATTAGATTTTTAAATATTTTTACTATTTAAAAAATTATATCACTTATTTTATTCAGCACTTAAAATTCAGAACTTAAATTTTCAGTTTTACCAAATATCACCTAACTCTCTAATTTACATTTTAAAGATAAAGAATGTATTGAAGGTTTTTTTTTTTTTTTTTGTTAGATGACTTTTTATATTAATAAAGAGTTTAATTTAACTGGAGCGTCTCTTAATGATATTGTAATACTATAGATAATCACAGATGCTTCTCTCTCTCTCTCTCTCTATATATATGCTAAAAGCCTGAAAGTATTGACGTGTCTAGTATTAAAGGTAACATATATTTTTTTTAAATTAATTTAAGTAGAAAGACTGATATCATTATTCATTATATTGTACCGTGACTTTATATTCTATCTATAAGCTTAATAGAATTTTCTGATGAGTGTGAGCAATTACGGATTCTGAAAATTTATAAAGTAAAGTCATATAACACAGGTCAAATAAAAAATTATTTTTTTTGTTTTTTTATTTATATATAAGTATTTTTTATTAATATATAAACTAATGAATTCAGTTATCAGTTAAAAAAAGAATTTATATTATATAAAATATATGGATAAGTCTAAATGATACAATAATAATAATTATATAATTTTTTTACACAATTTATTATATAAAATAAAAATAATTATTATTATTATTTATTTTTTACTGTATGATGTGTTCAAATTATATTGATTTGCATTAATTTTTTTTATTCAACGTATATCACTTAGCAATGTTTAAAATATATATAATATTAAAATTTTTTTTATGGAAAAGTGGAGTTTAAAGTGGGTTCATATTATAAAAAATATATATAATATTAAGAATTTTAGTGAAGAAGTGGGGTATACTGCGTGTGAGAGAGGAACGATAAGCTTTTTGTCCATTTTATTAAATTCTTTGGAAGATTATTTGGTGAATGCCCCTACATTTTAGGAAATTTCAAATTTCAAAAAAAAAAATTTACAGATTGACTTGTATATGTGATTTCATTTCATACTATTGATTATTCACAGAGGGAGGGAATTATGAGTGACCATGACTTCTTTAATCTTGAAAATGCAATTTTTTTTTTTATAATTTGACTATATATTAAATTTAACCATCTTATTTTAAGTAAATTTATTTTTATAAATATATAAAAGTTGAACTAATTAGACATAGCACTATAATGTAAATTATTATATATTGAAATAAAAAATTTAACTCCTTAGAAAAAAAAAATTTTGTCACTGTTTTTATTCTTTCGTAACACCAATTAATCTCAATTTGAATCAGAAATGACTCTTTTAGGAAATAAAGCTCTTCCAATAATAATTACTTCATATTTAAAATTTTAACTCGAATCCTCTAATTAAAGAACAAAAGCTAACCGCTCATTGCTATTTGACGCGCTTAATTTAGTCAAAAGAAAGAAAAAAAAAAAGAAAAAGAAGACACGCTTTCAATTACTAACATATGGAAGAGAGCCAAGTTGTTGTCCTCTTCATATTTACCCAACTAGCTAGCATGCGCATCGCTTTATTGGCTGTTGACAAAAATCATATTTGTCCGTGGGTTGTAATTGCAATTTGCAAACCAACCAATACGATGACTTTACCTTTTTGGAACATTAATAAAATGATTTTTCAGAATTCATTTCTGCAGAGTCAATGCTAAAATTATCGAACAGAAGTGTCAAGGTAAAAAAACATAGAAAATGAAAGAAGAAAAAAACACTCGGTTAGCTATCCACAAACAATTTATGGGAAGCTCTTTTATATATCTATTTATAATCGAAAATGAGAGGTATCGAGTAGTCTATACGACTGACAGATCTTACGAGTTTTAATCAAAATTAAATTTATTAAAATAAAAGTTTTAATATAAAATTTTCTATTTATATGAAACTAATTAAAATAATTTCTTAATATTATTTTAAAATAATAAAATGTTAGAAATTAAATATCTAACCCTAAATGGAGGTTTGACATTGCCATAAGAAATGGAATTATTTCTTAATCATGAGTTAAAACTTAGGACGAATATATTTATTTAAAAATTAGTAATATTTACTAATAAGGATTTTGATTAAAGTTAATCAAATGTAGTCTTGTTCAATGGCGAATACTAAGGGGTCAAAGCCTCTTAGTCTCATAATTATTATTTAAATTACACCTAAATTTTTTAGGTTTTTTTATATTAGCCCCTTAAAATTTTATAATTTTTCATATTTGCTCTTTTAATTTTAATTTTTATCTTTTTAATTCTTGAAATTTTTATAAGTAACCCTCTAATTCCATAATTTTTTTTTTGTTTTATACCTATAACTTTTAAATATTTTATTTTATACCCTAAATTTTTTTTTTCATATTTTTTCATAAACTTTTATTTTTATGCCTCTAACTCTAAGAGTTTTTATAGTTAGATTTTTATATTTATATAATCCTATACAAAAATTGGTATTATAAATTTTCACCCCCCAAATTAAATTTTTTGGATCCGCCACTAATCTTGTTGGTCTTAAATTACCACTAATTTAATGAAAAATGTTAAAGGAATGATTATTTTTATTGTGTAGTCTTAATTAAACCTCACTAATATAAAAAAAAAAAAAAATTTCTGATTAAAAAAAATTACTAATAACGACAAAAAAAATTGAATCTAAAAAGACTCCTCAACCAGACGGCAAAAGGACCAAATTAGTCATTGAATTTGGTACTTGGAGACAAATCATGACAAAATCACCTTTTTTGTCATCAAAATCCTCATATTTGACAATTTTTGTCAAATTAATCATTGGTCAAATTTTGGGCAATGCGTGTACTATAAAATCAGACGAAATAACGTTAATTTCATAAGTTTCGTTTAGCATAGCTTTTCAGAAAAATGTTTCTATTTTTTTTTTTTTCAGTTTGTTCACTTTTGAAAAGTATTTTTGAAAAAATAGGATGTTTTTTCAAAAAACAGGATTTAAAAAAAAACAGTTTCAAAAAAAAATTAATCAATTAAATAAAAAATTCAAAAAATATTTTTTTAGTTTACAGGCTAATAATAGTAATCATTTAAATTTAAGTTTTAGTGGTATGCGTGAAAATTATTTTTCGATTTTGTGTAATGATTAAATGTTTTAATGAAATGATGATATTTTGTTGATCATTATACACATCTTTATTTAGTATTAAAAATTAAATTACAGGGACAAAGCAAAAATTAAATAATCAAATGAACATAAGAATTACAAAATCCAAAATATTTTTCATTAATGTCTATAAATAACATTCAAACAATAGCGAATTAGAAAATTTAACAAGGGGCGATAAAAAATTAAAACCTAACTTATAATCACATAAATTAGTATCGCGCTGTATTTAATTTTCATCAATCATTAATATATTAATTAATCACATAATAGTTTTTAGAGACTAAATAGCATTTTTTTGAATTTTTTCATTTAATTGATTTATTTTTAATTTTTTTGAAATTGTTTTTTCAATCATATTTTTTGAAAAAATATCTATTCACCTATTTTTTCAAAACTGATTTTTTTTTTTTTTTTAGAAAAGCACTTTTCTGAAAAGCTATGTCAAACGGGACTTATAAAATTAACGTTATTTCGTCTGATTTTATAGCACACGCATTGCCCAAAGTTTGACCAAGGATTAATTTGACAAAAATTCTCAAGTATGAGGACTTTGATGACAAAAAAGGTGATTTTGTTCTGATTTATCTCTATGTGCCAAGTTCGAAGACTAATTTGACCCTTTTGCCAAAAAATTTCGATGACGTTGTATATTTCTAATTAATGGAAATTAATCCCGACCATAAGTGCAATAACATTTTGAAACTTCAAATTCATTAACTTGAAAAATCATACCAAATTATAAAATTTTATCAAATTTCATAATTAATTCATCTCCCAAATATAAAATCTCTCTAAAAATAAAAAAAATAAAACTCCTAAATAAAGAGAAATAAAAACTCTCATTTAGACTGACAAAACTAATAAAAACGAAGAAAACTCCCATAATAAGAAAAGTTAAAACTCTTATTTTATTAAAAGAAAGACAATGAAAAAGGAACTTACCATCCATAAGAATATGGACTACAGCCTAAACTCAAAGGGAAAGAAGAGGAATATTCCAACATATCACTAAATATATGGAGGGATTATTTTTGTTGCTATATTAGTTATTAACTCCAGTGAGGAATTAATTAAACATTTTAACCTGCAGGTAATAAATATAACGAATTTTTATATTTTATAAACAAAATATTAATTTCTGTGTAACAAACATTATATTCATATTATTAAAAAGGGCTAACCTAATTTTTAATAAATGAATATATACTATGTACATGTGCTGTCAAAATTTGAATTTTTAAAAATTCACTATGAAATAAATAATTAATCACTAAAATTATATATGAAATTTACTGAGGAGAAATTTTTAGGTAGATTCAGTCTACCAACTCATTCATATAATAATCTAATAAAAATAAGACACATCAATTAATGATATCACATTAATAATTTCACATTACATCATTAATTGATATGTTTTATTTTTATTGAATTAATCTATAAATAAAGTGATAAACTGAAAATACCTAAAAATTTCTCATTACTTATATACAAAGAAAAATTTCTCATTACTTATATACAAAGAAAAGAAAGAGCTAGATATAAGACAATTAAGAAAAAACACGTAACAATATTTTGGTCAAATAGCATATAAATTAAAATGTAGGGTAGGCAGCTGCCCAAATTCCTTTAACCGAGTTAGGCAGATATCTGTATAACTTTAATTCGTCAAAACACTTAGTAATCTTGCACGTAACAATGTTCATTCATCATTGATTCTTCAGGGGGTAAAATCTAATTACATATGGGAAAAAATTTAAAGGTTACTACTTTTGCAAGTGAATTTACTTCTTATTGGTTTGTTAACTTTCTTTTTATTTTATTTTTTTAAAACTAAAGTTCAATTTTTAAGAAAAAAAAATTAATTTTTGTGGTTAAATCATAAAAGAAATATTTATTTTTAATCAAACTAATTAAAGAGATAAAATTAATACAAAATTTGTGCCATATATATTATCTAAAACATGTTTT
>CATKHJ010189072.1:0-20317 GCA_949750685.1 Vernicia montana
TTGATGAATCTTAAACATGAAAAGTTTAAGTATATTTGTGCGATTTGGAGATTAGTAAAAGTAAGAGTTCATTAGAAGTATTTAAGCGAAGTTGACTAAGTATAAATGAGAATAAGTAAATAATAAGAATCTAATAAATGCGTATACTTAAGAGTATATTATAAGTATGGACAAGTGAATTCATGATAATGAATCTTTTACCACATTCATTATTTTCACCTATTATGGAGAGTTATTGCTCCTATATGTGTTATTGAGTATTCATTGCTATACATGTAATTTGTTCATTACTTATAAGTTCACTTGTACATGTCAAATCGTTCAATTGCCTCTACGTGTTCATGTCAAGATCTTATTTGTTTCCATTTGTTTCAAGTATATGTAAGAGCCATATTGTTGTTGCAAACTAACATTGAATACCAAGCCACACAGTTTATGGCAGTATATTCTTTACTCACTGAGATTCTTCTTATTAGTGGTGATTATTTGTTTTCAGGAAAGTTAATAAATCATGACAAGAGATATACATGTTCTAAAGG
Organism: Vernicia montana; assembly: GCA_949750685.1. Taxonomy (NCBI): domain Eukaryota; kingdom Viridiplantae; phylum Streptophyta; class Magnoliopsida; order Malpighiales; family Euphorbiaceae; genus Vernicia; species Vernicia montana. The sequence goes on from CATKHJ010189072.1 coordinate 540, forward strand.
CAAAATATGTGAAAGATCTAGAAGATTTTATATGAAATTCAAGGAGATCCTCAAGTAATGATGCTACACTTGAGAGCTTTCATGTAAATGTTATAATTTCTTATTTGTTATGCTCATATGTGTATATTTGTAAAATTGTTTAGAGCTCTATGTGTGTAACTAAGGTATATATGTTCATATGTATGCAAGAGATGTTAAGTGATAATTGTATATAATAAGAAATATATTACGAGTATATGTATTGATAGATGTGTATAAGAACTTGAATAATTGATGTGATATCATGTTGAGATCTTGGGCATATGTAATGTGTATTGATATTATTGATTAGTTGCTTGATACCAAGAAGGTATATGGACGTGCATAGGTTTTACGGGTAGTTGGTGCCCTTACGGTTACCCATACCTTAGGACCGTCGCGACTCAGAAGTTGGGTCGTGACATTTCTATTGACTAATTCCCATCATTTGATAATTATGTGATTGATTGTCTGTTTGGCACGATGCATGAGCATTTCTTTATATAGAATGATTGTAGGACACTAGGTTTGTATATTGGTTAGTATCATTCACTGAGTTAAGGCGCTCATCCATATCTCCCTATTTTTTCAGGTTTTAGGTTGAACTTGAGAAGTAATTTTAATTGAGTTGTTTCTGTCATTCATTCTCCGACAGTGAAGTTATTTTATCATATCATTTTTCGGTTATATAATTATTTTCAAATTGATATGTATTATAAATTATAGAACTCCACATTGTTATTTATGTTAATTGTAATTTTATTCAGTATGGTCAGTTGTATGATTTGTATGTGTAATGATGAGTTTAGAGGATAGTTGAGTTTCCTCATTCTAGATGATATGATATTCTGTTTAGCAGGAACCATATGATGATGATTTGGTATGTTTGAGATTGTAGCCCTGAATGGTATTGATAAGATGTTTTGCATAAGTTATGCTAAACATGTGGACTCATAGCCCTTATTTTGTGATAGTTACAGTTGTTATATTGCAGTTTTGTCGTTTAGTGGTTAGTCAGTCTTATTACAATTTTGGAAACCTTATACTTTTCTGTTCTTTAATACTGATCACATGTCCTTAGGGTCAGATCGTGACAAGTAACGTTCGTTAATTTTAATTATATGTATATTATATTTATTTTTAACATATAAATAATAAATATATACTATTATTTAAAAAATTTCAGTTCGATCTCGGTTGAACCTTTAATCCCTAATCTTTGGCCTCTACTGGTTTGAAGACGGGCCAGGTTTTAAAATATAGGTATTTAGTAATTCAACGATTGAAATTAAAAATATTATTTTATATATTATTAAAAATTTTAATTATATACAATTAATAATTTTAACGTTACACAAATATATTAATAAAAATAATAATGCATTTTAATTAAATTTATATTTATTTATATAAATGCATAAAAATATTAAAATACTTAAAAATTAAATTAAAAATATATACATTTTTTAATCAATAGTAAATATTTTTACAATTATTTTAAATTTTAATGGCTCTTTAAAAGTTAGCTTTTTAGTTTAAAATTTACAAATTTTAACTTTTAATCCATAGTTAGCTTTTAGATATACTCTCTCTATCTTATTTTGTTTGAAATATATTTTTTTTGCATAAAGTTTAAGAGTGCATTAAATAATATGTTATTTTTCATTTTATATCCTTTATTAAATACAATTTTCTATAAATTTTATGAAAAAAATTGAATTAATATTTAAGAACAAAATAGATATAAAGGATAAAAAAAATATTAAAAATAAAAATGAGGTATACTTTTTGAATTATTAAAAAAAAAAATTCTCAAATAAAATGAGACGGAAAAAATATATTTGGAAAGTGATATAATTATTAATTTTTAATTTTTTGACAGTTAATTTCTAGCCAAATCAAACATGCACGAAAAAGAAAAAATGCCATGTATTGCAAATACCTTTTACCATCCTTTAAACCTGCGCTGTTTTCCAGCTAAACCGTTTTTCTTTTGACTTTTCAGTTCTCTTTTCGAGCTATGGAAAATGACTTTTGGAGGGAAATTCAGTGAAAAACAAAAAAAGAAACCTCAATTTTTGCTTAATAAAATAATACTCAACAATCACAAGCTTGATATTAAATGGACGGTCATGATGATCTCAATTTGATCTTCCCCAGACCAAAAATACCATTTTTATGGTATTCAAAAGTTGCAAATAGGACAAAAGAACAGACCAGAAATATTTGCAGAAGTTTATTCCACAAAGGAAAGCTGCCATTAGAGTTTTCTCATCTTCGTAAGCTTCTATTAATTATGTAATTTATATAATTATAGTATTTTAAATGGTGGGGTATGGTTTGAAAGTACTTTTCTTGTATTTAATGAACAAGGTTTTATCATTATTAGCTCTACCAAGTTTGTTCTTTGGTACTGTTTGGTTTTTCTACATTCAAAGAATTGCCCTTTACTTTTGTGGGGCTTTGGGAATCTGTCTAAATTATGCTTTGGATTCTCAGTAATTCGGTTCTCACAGCTCTGTTTGTTGTTTTAAGTACTTAGTTCTGTGGGGTTTTTTTAGGGCTTTGTTAACTCTTTGGAGTCTGCTTAGAGAGTTGATTCTTGGTCTTTTTCAGCTGGGCAAAGTTGGATCAGGTACTTTTGGGCATTATATTTTTACTTTTGTCATTTGGGTATTTTGATATTTATGTTCCTTTTGGGGTTTTAGCTTCTGGGTACTTTATGTTTTGTTGATTTTTGAGATTTTATCTTCTGGGATTTTTTCTCCTTCGGAAATTAAGGGTTACTTGTGTTCTAGGTTTCTTTAGTTTTTGAGGTTGTTTGTAGAGTTTTAGATTCTTGAAGGGTTGATATATACGTAGAATTATCTCTGAGTTTGCTTACTGGAAAGGATCTACTTAAATCTTTAATGTTAGTGTTGTTGATATAGGACAAGGCTTATGATATATGTACAGTAATTTCTCACTCTAGAATGTGTTTGATCACTTGAAGCTTGCTACATTGAGAACTCTCACGCATTTAAGGTTGTTTAAATTAAATATCCCAGCAGTTTGCTGCCCTGTACTTTCATCTTCTGCTATTTGATTATTGAAATTATTGCCCTATTACTAGCTTACGTTTGATAAGATTGACTTGAGTTTGTTGAGAAAGCTATTTCCTTTATAATGTCATGGAGCCATTAAGATAAAAAGATCTCCCTTAAGTTTTATCTGCTTGAATTATAATATTCCCTATGCATTATTAAAGCTATGCTTCTAATTTCAGGTGATTACTTTGTTTGTGATCACCATAATTTGTCCTTGACTTCTTGCCATCTGGGTTCAGCCATGTCCATTCTCTGTTTCAAAAGTTAAAGATAAAAATTCTGAATTGCTGTGGTTAAGACTTCTCTGTGCTGTTTTGCTAAGTTAGGGCCTATTTCCAGGAAAACTTGATGAATATAACTTATAAATGCCGCATGGGTGTGCTTCTTTGCTTATTTTGCCTATAACTATTATAGATTACATTTACCAATTTGAATGGGTTAATTGCCTGGTCACACAAATAAGGAAAGCCTTTACAAATATTTTTTTAATTTTTTAATTTTTTTTGGAGTAGGAGTGGAATAGCACCTTAGTTGAACATGGAGTAAGCATTCTGTCACAAATAAGATATCAATGATTATTCTACTACTGTAACTTTTACCTGTCAAAGAGTGGCTGTGGATATATGATTTGTACTGTTAATTAATGGGAAGGATTGGTGGTGGTGTAAAATTAAGCTACTGCAAATATGAAAGTAAACAAAAATAAATGATTAATAGAGGAAGACAGAAATTTGTGTGCACTGGCAATGTGCCTCTGTCCATAGTGGCTATTGGACTTTTCAAGGGTGAAATAAAGCAGGCACAGCAATTGTTGCAAGTTAAGGGTTTTCATTATCATAGCAACCATTAAATGTCATATTGCACGTGAGTCACAGCTGGTATTAGCAATCCTGCTGTCCTCTGTGTGAAACCTTCCCTTTCCACTAGTTTCAAGTGAAATTAACGTCCTCTGAATGCAAGTTATTGCTCAATGGAGGGATTCTTAGAAAGTATGCATGAATGAATCACACGGGTCGTTCTTGATGAAGGTGTTCAATTTATTAATTGATTGATATTTTTGGCATCTTCTGGTATTTCTAGTGAGAATAGTTTGCCTAGAATTGGGGGTAGTATTGACTTTTGGTTTACTGATTCTACTATTGAGTGGTTTCGAGTAGTAGGAGATTAGGAGAAACCTCTGCTGTGTTGTCTTCAGCCCTGAAGCATTGTTGTATCCAGGGTCACTATATTGCTGCCAGTCTTATGGCCTTGAGTCCTTGGCCATAAGACTGGCTAGAATTATTGAATGATGTTGTAGCGGCAAAGAATGAACTGGAATCAACTGCAAACTGATTTCAAAGCTGTAACAGTTAACTTGTTATTCTTGATACAAGAACTTTGTTTTTAGATCATCAAATTAGAATATAGTATTTTGTTTGCAACACTAGTGATATTGGCATTATTTCTTAGCCAAGGTAATTATTATAAGCAGATTTACCCCTTCAATAGAATGTGTCAGATGATTTAAACGTTATAAGCCATTCTATCTAGTACCTAGTTATGGAGGCTGTGGATTTTTAATTTCTGGTTCTATTCCATGGATGGAATTTGCACAAGTTTCTTCCATTTTTTCAGCTTTAGCAGGACTTTACCTTTGGTGATTGGTATCTTATTTCATTTGACATGTATTTGCTGAACCTTTGGCAGTTTAGCTCCTGCTGAGAATTAAAAAGCAAGAGTTTCTTGGATCGAATGGTGCTCATAAAATGGCTTGGAATTCTTCTTTTGATACTATTTGGCATGTTCAGCAATGCAATAGGTAACTTACAAAACTTGTTTTGGTATCTTCCATAGTTTATATATGTTAAGATGAAGTTGAAAGTAAACAAGCCAATCAATTCAATCTGCTTTAGAAAATTGTAGTCCTTACCTAGAGGCCTCCATCTTTCTTGTTATTGAAAGGATTACAAAAACTATTAAAGGATGATCATTGTAAATGACTTTTTACTCTACTAAATCCCAGTTTATTTCTATCTGTTTACCTTCTGTTTCATGAATGATTTATGTTTATCAGAGCTATTTGACTGCCAAAATCTGCATGGCTTATATCTGGAAATATCATTATTGGTAGTTGTAAAAAGAAATAATTGGTTTTAACAACTAATTTTGGAAATGCATTACTGCTATAACTATGATTGGTTAACAGAGTAAATTAAATTTAAGTTGGCCAAATCTGTGATTTTCCTCATTGGGGAATTGTTCTTAAACTACCGTTAATGCAATAATTGTGTTATCATTTGCTTTTAATGGTTTTGAGGTTCATTAGTCTGATCCAGTATAGAGAAGGATGAAGCTTACAGCTCCTTTTGTCCTGATCTAGGTCAAGCTTTAATCCTTTTTCAAAGGTCATTTTTAACCATTTGCTTGAAGAAATTCCATACTGACACTGAAAGCACCTTCTAATAAACAGTTGGCATGCACCAAATAGACACCTCTTCCCTCATTAGTTATGGGTTAGTTCATAGGGTCTGTTACTTATATTTCTTGGTATATTGGAAATATTTTAAAGGGGAAGGGAGTGCAAAGGATTGGACCCCTGAACTTTGTGCTACAAGGTTGGCACCCTGAGCTATTACCCCAATGGCACATTTTAAACAGGGTCTACACTTCATTTTGACACAGTTGAAACATATTTTCTTAAAAATAAAGGTTTCAAATTTGTTTCTCCCTTTAAGCATGTTTTTGGTTCTTATGAGTTATGAGACTCCAAAATTTTCATTGAATGGGAGAGAGGACCACTTTGATAGAGATAACGTAATCCATCTTACCTCTTGTTACTGAATCACATTCTTGAATTTGTAGGTTCATTTATAGGAATAAACATTGGAACCGATGTTTCCAACCTGCCACCAGCTTCGGATGTGGTTGCTATCCTTAAAGCCAACCAAATTACTCATGTGCGCCTCTATGATGCTGATGCTCACATGTTGAAAGCCCTTGCCAACAGTGGGATTGAAGTAATGGTTGGTATCACAAATGAGGAAGTCCTAGGGATTGGGGAATCTCCAGCAGCAGCTGCAGCATGGATTAATAAAAATGTTGCTTCTTACTTACCTTCAACAAACATTACAGCTATTGCGGTTGGCAGTGAGGTTCTTACCTCAATCCCCAATGCTGCTCCTGTTCTGGTTCCTGCCATGAATTACCTTCATAAAGCCTTGGTTGCTTCAAATTTAAATTTTCAGGTCAAAGTTTCAACTCCCCAATCCATGGATGTTATCCCTAGGCCTTTCCCTCCATCGACTGCCACTTTTAATTCTACATGGAATTCTACAATTTACCAGCTCCTTCAGTTTTTGAAGAACACCAACTCCTATTACATGTTAAATGCATATCCTTTTTATGGATACACTACTGGAAATGGCATTTTCCCTATTGATTATGCACTTTTCCGACCACTTCCTTCTGTCAAGCAGATTGTTGACCCCAACACTCTTTCTCACTATAACAGCATGTTTGATGCTATGGTGGATGCGACCTATTATGCCATAGATGCTTTCAATGCTTCTGGGATCCCTATTGTTGTTACAGAGACTGGCTGGCCTTGGCTTGGTGGAGCCAATGAACCTGATGCATCTGCTGACAATGCTGAGACCTTCAATAATAATTTAATTCGGCGTGTTCTTAATGATTCAGGCCCACCTAGTCAGCCAACCATACCGATTAACACATATATCTATGAGTTGTTCAATGAAGACAAGCGGCCAGGGCCTGTATCAGAGAAAAACTGGGGCTTATTTTTCACCAATGGCACTGCAGTTTATACTCTTAGTTTGAGTACTTCCAATCGAATTGCTGGAAATTCTTCTGCTGTCTTCTGTGTTGCTAAACAAAATGCAGATCCTGCAAAATTGCAAGAAGGGCTGAACTGGGCTTGTGGGCAAGGTGGGGCTAACTGCGCTGCCATCCAACAAGGGCGGCCATGTTATGTTCCTGATACTTACCAGAACCATGCTTCTTATGCTTATAATGATTATTATCAAAAAATGCATAGTTCTGGCGGAACATGTGACTTTGATGGTACTGGCACAACAACTACAGTTGATCCCAGTAAGTTCCTCCTCTCTTTTCTAGTCACTTCTTGAACTTATGAATAATTCTTGCTTGGTTGATTTTTTCTTGATTGCATTCTGAACCGACTTTTTTGATGAAAAATACTTAAATATAGCTGGCCTTTTTTCATGGACTGACTGGCTTGTGTGTGCTGAGAACTCCTGGGAAATGAAATTCAAGTGGCTTGTTCCACTTATGCAAATGATCTCTGGTTCTGAAGTGTCACAAAACAAGTCTTGGAAGATACAAGTTATAGGATTGTGCCATGTACTTGTTTGATGAAATGGGTTTTAATAATATTTAAGATCAAAAGTTTTAGTTTATATGATACATATGAATATTACTTTTCATCAGATGTTTCGGGGATCATATATTTGAAAATCTTATTTCAAAATGGTATATCATGAATCAAGGGAAGTTTACCAAATGGTGTGAATCTGAACATGCTACCCATCTGATGAGTATTCCGCTCATCAGCTGGTCCCGCTTCTGCAGATCATGTTGCTCAAAAATCTCGGTTAAAAGTTGTCTATTCACGAAGCAAGATAAGTTCAGACTAGATAAATCTGCAAACTACCATAGGCCTATTGACAAGTTTTATTCTTGTCCAAGTTTATAACAGGCTTGAACATTGCTTTTGCCTGGCTTCTTCTCCCTTGCCAGCACTTCTTTAACAAGAAGGGGAAAAAATTATGAGCATTACTTTTTGTTTATGAAGCATTTTTTTGTGACTCTTGTTCTTTTCTATAGTATGTATGTTTTTTCCTTTTGTGGCATCTTTACCAATAGTGCCCTTTTGCAGGTTATGGATCTTGCATATTTACAGGAAGGTAATAATCCAAATCCACTTATGGTTGATCCATTCTTTTTAGAAAATTAAGTTTATAATTATTTTACTTATTTTGGTTTTTCTAAACTTTTGAATATGTTGAAATAGTTCAAATTCGAGCACGAGCGGGGGAGTGTTTCCACCAGTGGCATTTGGACCTGTAAGTCCTCAAGGAGGGAGTACAAGCATGAGCTTCCAAGCTTCTAAAGTTCATTCTCTATTGTCAGCAGCATTTGTTGCTCTGGTCTTGCTTTGACTTGCAAGGTCCATTCATTTTTGCACCATTTTAGGTGATTCAACAAGTGCAGTGCAGAACAGAAGATTAGTAGCTGCATTAAAAGATGTCTAAAAATATTACTTTAAAGAAATATTCTTGTCATTGTGTCATTTTTTTTTCTGATTCAAATCTTTTCTTGGCTTTTCTTTAGTCCGTTCTAATTCACCTCAGATTTTAGTCTTTGAGGTTCAGTGCTATGTATAAATTTTAAGTAATTAGAAGTTAATTTTTTAAGACAATTGCACTGAACTCTGTTGCAAGGAGGGATCCCTTTGCATGGACATCTTATTTGAATTTGGGATAATGATAAATTCTATGTTTGGGAAAAAAAATTTCATGGAAGGTAGATAGAAGAAGAAAATTACAAGACAGAAAAAAATTTGTTCTCCTGATTGTTCTCCTAAACCTATTGTTTACTCGTTGAATCATCTGAACTCGAGATTTGCAGAGACAAAAATAATAAGAATGGATTTCGGCGCGGATCCACTATGATTTTCTATAAATTATTAACTGGAAAATTAATGATTTTTTTTTTATTTGAAATTTCTTATTTTTATATTTTTTATAAATTATTGAAGGTTTACTTTTTGACTTTTGATGTTGCATATTATAATTATTTATTATTAAAATAAATTATTATAGTACCTTAAAATTCATCTTAATTAATTAATTAGTATATAGGCCATTGTTATTTTACAATTAGAATTTTTAGTTTATAAGATTTGTTAATAATTCAACACTTTAGTTCCTATTAGAGATAATTATGAAGTTACTCTTTGAATTTTGTCAAATTTTCTATTTGTGTCTTAACTTTATTTTTTTCATTCAAGTGTCTAAATTGATATTTTTTTTTTTCAACTAAATGCATTTAGCCAAAATTTCTCACCACAATATTAAAATATATTATTTTATACCTCTCAACTTCATTCATTTGTATTAATTTTCTCCTTCTTTTATTACATTCTCTCACATCTTTGTTGACTTTTTCTTAAAAATGGAAGAAAATTATAGAAAAATTTTGAGATCTTTTTAATAAAATACAATAAAAAATAAAAAATAAATGGGGGAAATATTTAAATATGATATTATTTATTAAGTAAAATGATTTATTTTAGTTTTTTACGAAAAATTCTAGCCAAAAATATACTTGAATACACTATTAAAAATAATTTATTCGTTAACACATTTGATTTATAAAAAACATAAAATTTAATATTAAAATAGAAAATTGATAAAGTTTACACTATAATTATTACGTGTGTATATATATATATATATATATATATTGTTAGTGTAGTAGCCCCTAGAGTACTACTTGTAATGTATATTTGTAACCTTTACCCCTTCATGGCAATAAAAGTATTTTTTTTTTTTTTAATTTATGATGTGTGTTGATTTATTTAGAACATTATCTTTAAATTACTTGTTAGATGAACTTTTCTTCTTTTGGAGAATGGGGTGACAAATTTATTCTACAAATACTTTTAAAGTTATTTATGGTTATACGACTTTTCGCTTGGGCCGCACTACTCCAAAAGCTCATCGTTTCTGTTTGTTTTCCTAGTTAGTATAAGATACTGTCACAACTCAATTTCTGAGCAGTGACGATCTTAGGATATGGGTAACCATAAGGGTACCAATAATCCGTAGAACCCATGCATACTAACAATCTAATGGAAATCTGACATGGTATCAGCTGTAATTACATTATAGCCCCAAGATCATAACCTGCATTTCAATTACACTTCCAATAGCAATCTCATTCCCTCACTACAATTAATCAATAATCAACTTTTCCATTATCATTCTGACTATTGAACTTACATGTCATATCAATCTTATCATTGAACATTTCCTTTTATACTTATTATTGCTACACTTATAATATATACATATCAAATACAATATCACCATATACACACATGGAGCATCTAAGAAATTTTAAATTTATATACAAATAATTATCAAAACATAATTTATTACATTGTCTTGATAGTCCTTAAGGAAGAAAGAATACTTGAGAAATCAACTTGCCAACATCCTCTATACTCTTAAAATTACAATTCAACTTTTACCTGCAAATACTGGTGAGTGGAGGGTTGTGAGTTTCGGGGAAAAACTCAATGAGTAAAGAACAAAAAATTTGTATTTGGTATTTAACATATTCATAATTTATAATGAGTTAAAGGATAATTCACTTAATAACTTATAAACAATAGAATGTGAGTTAATAATGCTTTTATTTAAAGTGGAACATATTATGCAAGTCTTAGTCGGAACAACATTTTGAGTTTTGAATTTGCCATAAATTACATATAAATGAAGGACTTGACTTGTAAAATTTCTTGAGATTCGATTCGATCAAATAAATAAATATATAATTAAGCATTTTAAGTTTATAAGCTTTGGAATTCAAAAGGGTACATTCGTTCATTGGATTCATTTACAATGGAATACATTTTTGGGACACATATTCGGTTTTGTATCAATTAGCATTTAGAGGTGCTATCACTTTTAGCAATAAGGGAATCATAAGGTATATTGATCTCATTGACCATAAGTATAGCAACTCAAGGGTTTTAATTTCAATAGAATATAACATGTAACTTTCGATATGATTAGAACATTTATAGATAGTCCTCAATAGAAGTTGTATACACAGTGTTTAAAATTGTAAGGTTCTTGAGATTTCAAATTTGCCATATATGAACACATTTTTAGAATTTCATAAATTTTAGAATGTAGTTAAATTTTATAAGATATATATCTAACATAAACATATATATATAAGCATTAGGATTAATTTATCATATATAAATAGATTTTCATAAAATCAATACTTAATATATATAATAGGAATATAAATTTTTTTTGAATGATAATCACACATACATATATATATATATAACTTAAAATTTAAGTTAATATCTTATGAAACATATTATTTAATAGATTATATTTAATGAATCATAAAAACAATGGTATTTATATACAATACACAATTCTTAAAATACTAAAGATTGTAAGCAATGATTCATATATACATATTAAAGGACTATTGTAGTTTAAGAAAATACATGTAATTTGATTTAATATAATCACATTAATAAATAAATTGAACGCAATTGATATCTTGTGTCCATTAAAACGTATAACTTAAATATTTAAAAGTTTAAAACTTAAAGATAATGATTTATACACTATTTTATATATATATATATATATATATATATTAATAAGAAGAATTAAAGAATCATGTATAATTAAATTTTATATCAAATAAAACCCTTTATCAAATAAATCATTTATAATTAAAACATTTAATATTTCTTATAATATGTAACTTAAGCCTTTAAAAATTTAATTTTAGAATTGATAATTTATACACTTATATAAGAGAATATCCATCTAAAATAAAATCATATATATAATTATATATCATTATCAAGAAAACATATTACTAAATAAATCATATAAAATTGAAACTTTATATATATATATATATATATATAAACATTAAACTTGAATATTTAGATTATATATATATATATATATATATATATATATATATATATATATATAAAATTTATGGAAAATATATATACTCAATTTAATTTTTGACTTTAATGAAATACGTGTAAATAGATTTGAGAATTAATTAGCTATTTCACTTTTAGGGTCTCGTTGCCAAGTAAAGTAATGGCTTCATAGATTTCATAATCAATTGGTTGAGTGGCCATAAACAAACTTTCAGAATTAACAGAGATTACTTTATAAATTGGGGTAGAGACATTTTTGAGCATGCCCGAAGCAAATGCTCTTAGTATGAGCATACTCCCATATAATTGGGGTAAAGACTTTTGTAGCATACCCGAATCAGAGGTCCATTTGTGAACATGTTCATATATCATATAATTGGGGTAGAAACACTTTTAGCATACCCGAGACAGAGATTCTTTTAAGAACGTGCCCCCATATCATATCACATATATTAGACTCATGTGTGCACACAGCCTGATGTATTATCCACATCAGATGAGAATCTCTGTTTCAAGTTTTGGGTTCTCACGGTTCAAATGATTTTTATAAGATTTAGAGGGTTCACACATATTTATAGAAGGATTATCACATTTTGATGAATATGGTCACTCAATGTAGCACATGAAACATATACATGATTCTTATGGTGTTCATAGCTAAATGGTTTAACAATGGTCATATTACTGTGAGGAATGTAATTAATTCTATGAAGAAGGATATTAATTGTTAATTTATTTTTATATATCATTTCTCATATCTTTTGATTCTTTAATATAGTTATGTAAACTCTACATTAATTATATATATATATAAGCTTGGAACTTATATATATAAACTTTAGAAGTTTTGGACAAATTCTCCTTTTTCTATTTAGGATTATAAGATGGGAATATTTAAATTTTTTATAGCATACTTTATGCATGTATGGTTCTTATTTGTTTGAACAGTTGACTTTAAGCTCGAGACTTTATATATATATATATATATATAAATGGATATTTAACATTTTATGATAAGTTTTGGAAACATACATATTCAAGTATTAGTAAAGCTTATGAGAATTTAAAAGAAACAATAAAATATCAAATATAATATATTTTGATATTTTTGCAATTAACAATTTATGAATCAATAATGGAAAATTTGGTATTCCAATAAACAAATTTTATCAATCTGAAAAATTAGTTTATTGATTTTAAGGATTTTAAATTTAAAACATGATAGTATGTTCTTTACTCACCTAGACTGTAGATTACAATCTAGCTAAATATTCACTTCCGGTAGTTATCCTTTGAATTCTCCTTTAATGCTTTCCTAAGAACATGATATCATTTATCAGATATAATTATACAATTTATTTATTATATATTTATAAAATTATCTATCAAAAATTCGACAGCACTTTTGCTAAAACTAGATTTAACTCCTTATTAAAATAAACTCAACTTATCAACAATATTGCAATCAAATGGTCCAACCCGAACCTCCAACATATTAATCCCGTTCATCATTTCATCCATTCTTTATTAAGCTAACATCTAGAATAATTCAATAAAAACCTTAATTTATTAATTTAACCTTTCAAATAATCTCTAATAATTATCAATTCTCATTCGATTAATAATCCAACTTAATTAATAATTATATCAATACCTTAATTTAACCACCATTTATCCACCAATAATTTTATTATTTGTATAATTAATAATATAACTCAATTTAATTACTCAATTATGCTAATCAAATAATTATAAACTATATACCTAAATTCTCATAAATAAATTCATAACTCATTATCCAAATATAATTTGAAGTCGGGATTAGTACCAAGTAACTCGGTTTAACGAGCCGGAGCTACTATCTAAGGTGGTCAGTTTCAGAGGTCATTGGAATCCGGTGGCTGGAAAAATTCGACGGCGGCGGAATTGCGATCCGAGGACACTAACAGACTGCTTGAGACTTGAGGAGTCTAAATATATGAGTCACTCTCTCTCACTTGCCAGAGAACTGCCGAAAATGGTGTTGACAACATCGGGAGTCACCAGATTCCAGTAAAAAATAAAAGTTGTTAAAAAGTAACAAATAAGATACCAAATTGAAGTACATGAAGAGAGGATTCCAAATATACCGGAATCGTCGTGAACGAAGGTTGGGAATTTGTCGAAAAATAACTTAGAAGCTCGCTGTCAGAGACCGCTTGGGCGGCGCATGAGCCTCCCTCCAGTGGCGGAGTGCTTCGGTCGGACGACTCGTCAGCGGCAGCTGCTTCCCTTGGTGCAAGCAGCTTCGACGTGCTGCGATGGATTGGTTGACAACCTCTTTCTCTCTCTCTCTCTCTCTCTGTGGTCTGGTTTGCCTGATCTGCTCCTCTTTGCCCACTTCTAAATGTTGACCATATTTTATTTGCTTAATTCTCTCTTTTTTTTAAAAATCATATATATATCATTTCCGATTATCAATATTAAATATAACTAAATTAATATCTTTTTCAAATATTAATATAGAAAATATGAATAAATCGATATCATTTCAAATATCAATATAACAATATGAATAAATCAATATATAATCTCAAATATCAATATATATATTAAGTATATCAATATCAATATATTGATATTAACAAATATCGATATTAATATCAATATTCAAATATTAATTCATAATTATATATAACTTTGAATATCAATATAAAAATGAAGGAAAATATATTTTCATATAAAACTACTATTTTATTTGAATTAAAAATTCAAATTATTTCAATTTCAAGAATATCCATGTTATAATATACGTGGTCATCCTCGCTTATTATAATCTTAATTCCATATCATTTGCGTCTCATTCACTATAGTCTTCATAAATCAAAATCAATTTATTAATTACTTATCAGACATATTCATATATACTCCTGTACATATAACTAGTATTAAGTATGGGTATTACAGATGCTAACAAAATGGAAGTAGTAAGTCACAAACCAATTGAATAGTGATGTCAGAATAAACATGGAGACACTTATTAGTTAAGTGGTTGAACTATCATGCTGGGTGAGTTGACATAGGATTTTAAAGTCTGCCAATCAATTATTGTTCAGATCATAATTGTGCATATAGTCCTTCCACTTAAGGTGACAAAACTACCTCTTATATAGGTGATTAAGGTTTTTGCTACTGCTTATATGATGGGACTAGCCACATACTGACATATAGTGAGCTAATATTCAGCCAAGATGGGATTCATTCTTATAAATAAACATGGTTAAGGTCTTATGCCATCAAGTTCTTCTTGATTATAAATTCTTGGGCAATGTATTTTAGATTAGCTAGAAAAGGGTTTTTCTAGTAGGAATATGTTGGAAATTATGGGTCACGGGTTTGGATACTCCCATGATGGGTGTACTGACCTGGATCCATAATCAGATAATTAGTTGATTACCTAGGATAATAATAACTTACAGTTATTATTTTGAATTCAAGAGTGGGATAAAATAACTTCCAATAACTTCCCTTGAAATAGTTATTTGGAGTTGTAATTCCATATGGAATAATAATTCAATGTTGAAGAGATACGTGAAAAGATTGAGAGAAAAACTCTCTGTATATTCCTCCATACAAAGGGCATTCAGACCGTGGAAAATAGAAGGATTTCGGTATGTGATTTCTTCTTAGTACTAGTAACATAATAAATAAAAGATTCGCTTCTGGCTATGCTACAATAGGTAGGTACTTTACCCTTTAATTATTTTGATATTTTTTCCTTCAATGGTACCAGAGCACAAATTCTTGTGTTTTGGTAATTGTCAATTAAATATTTTTTTTAATTGATGATTGAATGCTTTTTTTGTGTATGGATTGTTAGAAATATGTTGGTATATCATAATTGTTGATATATAGTGCCTAAAATATGTTCAATTACATGATTATGTGGTGAAAACATTTTTTTTGCATGGATTGAAGCATACTGAAATTGAAATTTTAGTTTCATGGGTATGATTTTAGGCGTATATAATTTCTGTACAGCATATTTTCTCTATGAATAATTAATACATTGATATAGTTGGCATGTAAAGCTTCGAATCGACATATTATATGCTTTATTTGAATTTAAAACAGAAAAGTTATGAATTTTCGAAATTGTGAATTATAACTGATTTCTGAAACTTGTTTTTTCTAGTTTCAAGCAGCCTAATTTGAGGCTTAATATGTTTTTTTCTATATTAGATCACGTTCTTATATTTACATGTTTAGAAAGTGCATGTTTCAGGATTTACACTGATATATTAAACACTAATTTTGGTTGAGAATTGGCTGAGTTATTAAGCCCCAAAATAAGTCCATCCATTACCCAAAATTTGAAAATTTTGGAGTTAGGTTGAAGATGATGAACAGTAGTGTTTAGTTTCAGTCTCACCTTTAGTATATGAATATCCAAACACTAGGATAGAAGACTTTTCTCTCAAAACTAAGTGGCATTATCGAAATCCTAGACCCCAAAAACCCCACCGGAAAAATTCCGGAGACCTGAATCCATCGCCAAGGTGGCGCGTGGCCTACACGATCTGTGCTCGGCTCATTTGCGCCGCTGGGATTCAGCACATCACATGCAAGTCATGTGCTCCTCGAACTGCAGCGTTGTTTTGGTAAATGGCGCATCTTTTTTAATTAGCGTGCAGGCAAAATGACAAGCGGACTGAATTTGTGTTTTCCGCTTCTTTTGTTGCCCCTTTTTGCACCAGTTCTTATAGAAATAATTCTCTAATAATTCTGAAATTATTTTTGAGGTACAAAAATATATTTTTAAATTATTGATAATTTGACAATTATTTTAAAAATTCTGAAAAATTATTTTTGACCTCTAAAAAATATCTATATTTTTTGTAAAATTATCATAAAATTATTTTGTGCAAAATTTAGAGATTTTGTGACTGGATTTTTTTAAAGTATTAATCATTTTTGTATATATAAGCATATTTTTTTATTATTATTTGGTGCAAAATTATTTGATTAAAATATGCAATTATATTTTTTTATTATTATACTATGTGTATAAGAATGATGAATTGTGCTGTATTGGATGATGAAAGTATGTTTGTGAACGCATTTATATTAGAGCATATTTAGTCTATGAGATATGACATAATTAACTAATTCATCCATACTTTTGGAGAAACTAACTAATTAGCCATTCAATTTTAGTTCCGTCAGATTATTTAGTCATTTCGTTCAATTTTTGTACATTTTTCTGTTAAATTTATGAAAAATGACTAAAATGCTTTTGTATATATAATAAACATTATTTTAATTTTATTATTTAAAAATAAAAAATAAAAAAATTCAAATTAATAAAATTATATAATAATCATTTAATTATATAATAATTATTTAATTTTATTAATATAAATATTTTTTATTTTTTATTATTATATAATAATTATATAATAATAAATAATTTTATAATTTGATGATATTAAATATAATTATTATATAATTGTATAAATATTATTTACTTTTATTATTTTGAATTTTTTATTTTTAAATAATAAAATTAAAATTATATTTATTATATCTACAAGGACAATTTTTGTCATTTTTCATAAATTTAATAGAAAAAAGTACAAAAACTGGACGGAATGACTAAATAGTCTAACGAAACTAAAACTGAGAAATTAATTAGTTAGTTTCTAAAAAAGTAGGGACAAGTTAGTTAATTAGATCAAATCTGTAATTACCCAAGTATTCATATATGAGTTTTCAATTTATAACATATATGTATAATATAGCATGATTGAGTATTAGTACATATATTGATTTTCTTATTGTATTAGAAATTGAGCTAGTGGAAAGCAGGTCCCACTTTCCACTAACCCAATTGTCATAAGCCTTTTTACCTTGTCTTTCATTTTATTCTTTTTTGTTTCTCTCAAATCCTTAAGGAAAAACAAAAGAGCTCTCTTCTCATTTTCTTCTTCTGCTTCATTTCATTCTTCTTCTTCCTCATTGTTAAAAATTGAATCTTCATTTGAGAAAAAGCTTCAAAGGTAAGTATCTAAACTATTTCCTTCATTTAGATCTTGAATTGCATATTGATTGATTTGGGTAATGTTCTTCATTTCTTCTTTTTCTCTTTCTTTTTGATTTATCCAAATGGGTTTTTAGAAAGGTAATTCCTTTGAAAAGATTGTTTATAGATGATGATTTGCAAGTGTTATTGATGAGTATTGAAAGTATGAAAATGGTTTTCAAGGTTGATCTCAAACTTTCTCATATTTGATGATTATGGGTTGGTTTGAATGGGTTTATAGAATTTAATGATGATTCTATGATTTGATTGAAGGAAAGAGTTTAAGTATAAGTCCATTGCATGTTATTGTCACATCCCACTTTTGGAATATGACGGTCCTAGGGCATGAGTAAGCCTAAGGCCACCAAAAACTCGTATAACCCACGCCTACTGTCAAATCCAATATGGTATCATACACTAATCACAAATAACTCATACAAATCTTCCCAACATCTACTCACTTCACACTATGATCACAATTAATTAATTCATACCAAACCTCATTCTTATTTATCAATTGACTTATATATATTTCTTATCATCATACTGAGATTTGTTTTTATAAATCATCTATCGTCATTATACATCATACATTCATAAAAATAACATTTCCTTACACAATTTAGGATAAATTCCTTAATGTCTTATTAATACAAAACATATATCATTAAAATAACTATATTCTTCCAATGACTACGGAGTAACTAACGAGTTAAACATCCAAATTTTTAACATATACATATATCATTAAGTAACAAACCTTTACATATGTACACATAACAAAATAAGCTCACTTTGTTGC
This sequence comes from Vernicia montana, assembly GCA_949750685.1. Classification (NCBI taxonomy): domain Eukaryota; kingdom Viridiplantae; phylum Streptophyta; class Magnoliopsida; order Malpighiales; family Euphorbiaceae; genus Vernicia; species Vernicia montana. Next base: position 19,244 of record CATKHJ010189072.1, read on the forward strand.
ACTAAACTCAAGTGAAGACAAATACTAGAAAATCTCATTGTTTCTCTATTGTCTTCTTGTAAAAATTAAAAGAGTGAGGTGAGTATAAAACCCAGTGAGTAAAGAATATACTGCTATAAACTGTGTGGTTTGGTATTTAACGATAGCTATAAAAAAATGTTTAGGGTTCATACTTGTATTTGGATCAAATGAAATCAACAGATTCATAACATAAATTATTAAACTAGTGAAGTAATAACCAAATGGATTTCAATGAAAGAAACGTATGAATATATAAATTAAGAGTGACTAATAAATATATCACATTGGAAGCATAAATCCTCATATATAGTTTAGCAGAAATTATTACTAATTTAATGTGAATTTTATTCACATATCCAATATAGTACTGCGGAATCACAGATTTTCAATAACAAATTATAACACAATATTAGCTAGACCTTGTGGCTATGGCATTCAAATACCTCATAGCAAGTTACAAATCACTGTGCACAGAGTCCGGTGATCCCGACACCGAAGAAAGGGAATTTCTGCTATCTATAGGTTGGATTTCAAATACATAGAATAACTTACTTGAAGGAAATTGATGAGGGTTTATAATTCACAATAACAATTTTCTCGATTTTTCATATCAATTGTTCAAATAACATATCAAATGAAATATCATATAATTCTCATATAAAGGGTTTTCAATAAATTAATATATATCTCAATAAAGATATCATGGAACTTGTAACAAGTATAATAATAATTCGATTAGATTTAACAGTAATTCATCAAGTGAAGCTCAATGTGTGCAAATAGAAATTTCATGAGACCAATGAAAAGAAACTTCAATGATCGCATCAGGTGGAATTTTGAAAATGTAACAACCAAGGATTTCATTAGATCACTAAAAACCTAAAAACTAGGAAATTAGGAATTTAAAGAATTATGTGGAGTACAATTAAGGAAATCGGATTAGTATACACGATATTGGTAGGATAGTGACTTGTAGGATTTTTTTAAAATTTTAACTCAATCAAAATTACTATGGACTTATCTAAAAATAATATTAGAAACCTAAATTAGAGA